>OAMR01000002.1:4169884-4214308 GCA_900205405.1 Echinochloa crus-galli | reverse complement strand
GACCTGGTCAGGATGTTCGTGGGCAACTTCCAGGGCACGTACGTGCGCCCTGGGAATTCTTGGGACCTGGTACGGCATTCCTATACTCAAGATTGCAATAAATAAATGAACTCTCTTCTTGAGCTTCTATGTCTTCATTGATGCCATGCTTGATCAATATCAACTTGAGGGCTTCAACATCCTTTCCTTGCTAAGCGAATCCAACTTGAGCTAGTGGCTTTGAATCTCCAAGTGTATGATCATGAATCCATACCAATTCATAAGCCACTTCATCACATTGTTCAACAATAATTGGATGCATTGCATTGCTTCACTAGTTAGGCTTGATTAATGTCTAGAGATCAGTCCACAATACTAGTTCCTTCACCCTAGCAAAGTTCCTCGGCCACAAGACGACTCTTGTCCTTCACTTTGCTTAGTACCTCATCACTAGCAATCTAGTTTGATCCCTTCCATCCTATATAGCCGCTTTAAGTTTTGCCTTTGCTTTGCATCCACATGGAAATCCACATTGAAATCCATGTCTTCAACTATCCGAGATATATCCAATATCTTCAATTTAGTTGTCCCAATATCATTTGACAAGCTTCTAAATGAGACCTATCCATAAGCATAGTCCTCTTGTCTCATTTGTTATTTCCATTTACTTGTCATTGTCCACTTTAGTTACATGGGATCACATACACTTGTTTGCATTTATACCAATATAAATCAATGGAGCGCATATTCTTATCAACAATTATATGACATGAATATCCATAAGAATAATCCCCTGCTCATATACTTAAACAAACAAGTTAGATTACACATCATGTTCTCATACAAATCACCAAAACACTTAAGTGCCTAGATGCACTTTCAAACTGTAAGATTGAAACTGGTGAGGGCGGACCTTGAATGGCTGCGGGCTGGCGGGGGAGGATGAACCCGGGGCCATGGGGTTCGTAGCGGGCGGTGAGGCAAGGGTCGAGGGAGGCAGGGGCGGCGCGCCGGCGCCGGCAGGGTTCCGAGAAGACGGGGGCGGCGCTGGGGCAAACAGAGTACGGCAGCCGCGACCGGCCGCCGAGGGCGGCGCTGACGGCGCTTGCTCGAACAGCAAGGCATCCACGACGACCGCGCCGCCGCCGCCGGTTGCCCGCCTCCCTGCGGCCGCCAGCAGCCGCCGCACCACCCGGCTATGCGGCCAAACAAGGCCGCCTCACCGTCATCGCGGCCGGCCACGGTGGATGGATGGGGCCGCCGCCGCTACCTTGTTCCTTTGCCGGGGGATGGGGCTAGGCATGCCGGGGGGCAAGGGTAGGGCAGGGGCGCAGGGCGACGCGGCGGATGGAGGGCAACGGGAAAGGGTGGATGGGGCTCGGGGAAAAAAAAGGAAAGAGTTGAGTAATTCACGGACGGCGGGTCGGGGGTGGGTACGGCGGGCGGGTAGAAAAAATTCTTGGTAACAAAAGTATTTCATCCGGTGGCAGAAACATCCCCCTCCCACACAAATCCCCCTGTTCTACCCCCCTTTTTCCGGGCGGAGCCTGGCAGGTGGGTCCTCTGTGAGGGGTAGGGGGAGTTTTTTGGGTGAGAAAAGTTTCAATTTTCTTGGATCTTTAATAGATAGAAAAAATGTATATTACTTGTTGGTGGTTGATAAGAACCGCCAAGAAATTGTCTTGAAGCGCCGTAGCAAAATCCCTTAGGATAAGGCGTTCCAAAATTTCTCTCTCCAAACTTCATTGTTCATCTATCACATCAAATCTCTATTTTCATGCATGGAGCATAAAACGTAGATACATAGAAAAAAATTAAGTGCATAGTTTTGATGTAGACGACGAGACGAATCTTTTGAGCCTAGTTAGGTCATGGTAGGACAATGATTACCACAAACAAACGAAAAGTGCTAAGTTACGCTATAATGTCCGATGTGACTTTTCTACCAACTTTTCGCGGGAACTAAACGAACCCTTTATACAACAGGTATACATATCATCCCAATGAATCTGTTCAGTAGCTTCTGACATTTTGATCAAATTTTTGTAACGTTTGTCTGACCTTTTCCGGATCCATTATTGCAGATCGGCTGGCACCCTTAGGGCATGTACAGCCCACTAGCTGTCTGCAGAATCTCGAACTCGGCATACAGACAGATGTACAGACAGCTCATACAACCCACAGACAGAGAGTCCATCTGTAAACTGTTTAATGCTTTACATGGAGTTTAGGATCAACTACAAATGCAATTGTGTATACCATTACGTGGCTATTTGTGCATTCAGATAGTGAGCATCACCTTTTGGCATTCAAAAACTGACGCACCACTTTTTGACATTCAACAATTCAGTAAGCATTTAGATAGTGGAGCACTTTATTTTCACCGGACCCATGGCATTCAGAAACAGATAGTTTTCAAGGCAAATACTGGGCAACATTCCGTAAAAAAAAGGACACCGTAGCCGAACTGAACATTCAAAATAAATATTCAGAACTTCACTAAACATTCAAAATTAGCAGTCTCTTCCTGCTATGGTTGCACCATCCTGATGTTCTGCCAGACTCGAATTAGAGTCTACTGCATTTTGCATTTCACAACTATCAGGCTCCAGATTAACAATGGATAATTAGCTGACCACTTGATGGCTCTGTTCACATTCAGATCAACCTGTAAACAACAACATATTCGTTATGCATCATATCTAATAAGAACTAGCAGGCCACTTGATGGCTTTGTTCACATTCAGAAAAATGTACCATCTTCAGTAAACAAGATTATATAATTTAGAGTTAACAACCCCACTTTAGTAGCAAAACAATATCTGACAGTGAAGCAAACTGAAATATAACAGGCACGACAGCTAGCATTCAGGTAGCATTCCGTTTTGCTTTGCATGATAGTGAACATATAGCATTCAGGTTGATAATAGAAGTTCAAGATACCTGATCAATCAGTTTCAGGGAAAAGGGCATTTCAGTTTCATCTATCACACGATCTCGGTATCTGTACAACAGAAACACACAAGCTAGAGCCAAATTCAGATTGCAATAGTTTGCTGAAATTAAAAGAGGGCAGTGGGTTGTTCATTGCTGAAACAATTATTCCTATCAATTCCGGGTAGGAGTAGAAGGTGATCACAGTCTCATGAGGCCGTACTCTGAAGCTTATTACTAGAAGAAACCACCAGGCCAAGCACATGGCTAGCATTTAAACAAGCAAGATAAACTGCTAGATAGATACGGACACACAAGATTCCCGGACACAAGAACAACTCGCAGCAGACAGGAAGAAGAAGCTAAGGAAACAAACTCCACACCTAGGCAGACGAAGACACAGAGTCCTTCACAATTCATAGTGTAATCTCTAGATTCACAATTCACCAAAGTATGAAAAGTAAATTAGCAAGAAACAAGGATTACCATGGGGGAGATGAGAGATCCCCGCCGGCAGTGATATATCTACACAAAACCATTCAAAAAAAATATCTACACATCTAGAACATTGACAGTTCATAGATCATATTGGTAATGATACATCTACTTCCAAATGATGCAGACAGATGCAAACACTTTCTGCATACACGCACCATGATGCAAACACTCATATAGACAGAAACTCCCAGATCTGGGGCTGGACACCAGAGCACTCACGGACGAGGAATGGCAGGGAGGGGTTGCGAGACTTGATGTCGCCGTCCCGTAGTTCTTCTTCACGAAGTCCCTGCGCCGCCACCAGATCGGCAACACCGCCGCATCAGAAGCAGCAGTTCGGATAGAGACAGATCGAAGCCGTCGCGGCGCTGAAGGTCTCGCTGCCGGCGTCACGGCGGGCCAGATGGTCGACCGCAGCCGGGACATGCAAGATGTGTATAAGAGACAGGCACAAGAGTGAAGGAGCCAATAGAGTCTCAATATATTATATGTCTGTATCGCAGATTGAATAGGATCACATACCTAATTTCTACGCAACTTAATTATTTATGGTCATTCTTTAGAAAACTAAAGCATGCCTAAGGAGTTCCATTACATAAATTAACTGAAAAGAAAAAAATGTCCTGTTTAACGTAGTTAAACCCTTATAATCTAGAATTCTGACTGTGCTAGGAAGCTAATCTCTTACACAAATTTTGGTCTTTCTTATGCACCCCCCCCCCCCCCCCCNNNNTCATCATCATCGAGATCGAGATGTGTATAAGAGACAGGTTTGTACTAGACCACAACTTCATGTCTAGTGATATTTGCCTGTACTGCAGCTATGATTATACTTATGCTATCTGTCCTATAGGCATCCAATGCATACATAAAATTTCTTAGAGGAAGTGGAGTGGACATGTTGCTCGAGTATGTCAAAGAGATGCCCAAAGTCGGAACACAACAGAAATTTGACCTCTCTTCTCTTCTTGGTGCACTGTTCTTCACATGGATAGTTGAACTATTATTTCCGGTGAGTGTGAGATATTACCTTTATTATCAAGAAAGGTGACAAAAATGGTTCAAATGATAAGTCCTTATTAAATATTTTCCAGGTCACATGAACATTTGTTATATAATTTCCTTTCTCATTTTTCTTAGTTGCTGTTTCTGAATACTGATGAATACTGCTGTTTCTTTTTTGGATGGTTCTGAATACTGTTGTTCCTTTTTGGATGGTTCTGAATACTGCTGGATGGTGTGATGTGAATGTGAATGGTGCCTGCTACTTCTTATCAGATCTGATGCATAATGAATATGTTGTTGTTTACAGGTTGATCTGAATGTGAACAGAGCCATCAAGTGGCCTGCTATCTGTTTCTGAATGCCATGCGTCTGGTGAAAATGAAGTGCTCCACTTGATGGCTCTGTTCACATTCAGATCAACCTGTAAACAACAACATATTCATTATGCATCATATCTGATAAGAACTAGCAGGCCACTGGATGGCTCTGTTCACATTCAGAAAAATGTACCATCTTCAGTAAACAAGATTATATAATTTAGAGTTAACAACCCCACTTTAGTAGCAAAACAATATCTGACAGTGAAGCAAACTGAAATATAACAGGCACGACAGCTAGCATTCAGGTAGCATTCAGTTTTGTTTTGCAAGATAGTGAACATATAGCATTCAGGTTGATAATAGAAGTTCAAAATACCAGATCAATCAGTTTCAGGGAAAATGGCATTTCAGTAGCATTTCAGTTTCATCTATCACACGATCTCGGCATCTGTACAACAGAAACACACAAGCTAGAGCCAAATTCAGATTGCAATAGTTTGCAGAAATTAAAAGAGGGCAGTGGGTTGTTCATTTCTGAAACAATTATTCCTAACAATTCCGGGGTAGGAGTAGAAGGTGATCACAGTCTCATGAGGCCGTACTCTGAAGCTTATTACTAGAAGAAATCACCAGGCCAAGCACATGGCTAGCATTTAAACAAGCAAGCTAAACTGCTAGATAGATACAGACACACAAGATTCCCGGCCACAAGAACAACTCGCAGCAGACAGAGATTAACAGGAGGAAGAAGAAGCGGAGGAAACAAACTCCACACCTAGGCAGACGAAGACACAGGGTCCTTTTTTTTTATAACAACAGCTTTTTATTTAACAACAGAGTACATCGACAAGGTCTAACTGACCCCAACAAACAGACTGGAGTGCTGCAAGAACAGTACAAGGAGCAAAGTGATCTACTCTAGAACAGGAGAAACAAAACTTTCTCTGAAACATCAGAAATCTCGCCTCAACAGAAAGGCGACGAGCATTGATGTTTTCCTGTCCACCAATTTTGATCACATGAAAATTAGCTCGGCCTCGGAGACTCTGAAAAATAGAAATAACTGGCCTAAGCCTCCAAAAGCAGTCCTCCAGAGGCAACTGAAGTTGCCGGATAGCTTCTTGACAGTCTAAAGCTAACACAAGATCTTGAACCTAAAAAATATTTGCAATTCTTGCAGCCATAGTAAGAGCATTCAGTTCTGCCATGAGAACTGACTCAACATTCAGCCTTGCACGACAGTGGATCCTCCAAGAAATTGATGCACCTGCATGAACGAAAACAGAGTCCTTCACAATTCATAGTGTAATCTCTAGATTCACAATTCACCAAAGTATGAAAAGTAAATTAGCAAGAAACAAGGATTACCATGGGGGAGATGAGAGATCCCCGCCGGCAGTGATATATCTACACAAAACCATTCAAAAAAAATATCTACACATCTAGAACATTGACAGTTCATAGATCATATTGGTAATGATACATCTACTTCCAAATGATGCAGACAGATGCAAACACTTTCTGCATACACGCACCATGATGCAAACACTCATATAGACAGAAACTCCCAGATCTGGGGCTGGACACCAGAGCACTCACGGACGAGGAATGGCAGGGAGGGGTTGCGAGACTTGATGTCGCCGTCCCGTAGTTCTTCTTCACGAAGTCCCTGCGCCGCCACCAGATCGGCAACACCGCCGCATCAGAAGCAGCAGTTCGGATAGAGACAGATCGAAGCCGTCGCGGCGCTGAAGGTCTCGCTGCCGGCGTCACGGCGGGCCAGATGGTCGACCGCAGCCGGGACGTGCAGGCGCCGCAGCCGAGGTCCGACCGCTGCCCCTCCGGACCGAGCCCCTCTCCTGCCGCCAGCCGCGCCCTCGCCGGCGACCGACCGCCGCAGCCTCCCTGCTCCATGGCGCGAAAAACTACCAACGCGCGGGCAGAGGTGGAGGAGAGCCGCGCGGGATCCGGCGCGCCTCGACGATGCGAGTCGACGGGCTCTACAACGCGTCCTTGCCCGTCGGCTCGGCCTCGGGGAACGGCGAGCAGGCGTCGCCTCGCCAGGCGACGGGCGGGCCGTCGGTAGGAGGGTGGAGGGGGTTTTTCACAAAATGAACATTATACAGACGGCCCATACAGACGGGCTGTACATGCCCTTACCTTGCGCCTCGCGTGGCAAGTTGCACGTCTTTAGTGTTGACTAACATGATATCTTGTAAAGTACAGCAAAACATGATAATTAAGTAACCGTTGTTTACATGGAAGAACATAACAAGATTAGATCGTGACCAATTAATATAGTTATGGAAAGAACGAGCTGCTACTACCTACTGGGTCTTGACCAAAATAATAATGGCAAGAATAAGACTAGATCTTGACCGATAGAAATTATGGCAAGAATAAGACTAGATCTTACAAGTCAATTAAGTTACAAGATCAATTAAGTCATGGAGTAGTTATGAGTGACTTTCTAGAGCGATATGGCTCATCACATGAGAATTACGGTTTCTTAGGGATCCTGCTGAAGCGCTACTAAACGAGGACGCTAGAAATTTCTTCTCATGCGAAAACCGAACGAAGACGCTAGAAATTTCTTCTCATGCGAAAACCGAACGAGCCAAAAATTGTGGCTCTTCTCCTATCTCGAGTGCCAAATTGTAATGTACATGGAGTTTGCGGGTTGGGAGTGTGGAGATGCTGCATGTGGATCTTTTGACTTGGGATAGCCTAGTTTTAAGTACACGGAAAAAAATAGGCATGAGACTATTAGACAATTGTTGGAGTAAAGTTTCTCACTTTTGTTTCGAAAACTAATTAATAACATAAGGATTTATTAGCACTTTTGGAAATGCTCTTATTAGTACAATAGATTTGGATAAATCGGGTTATGGGATTTTTCGAAATCAATCACTATATACGATATATACATCCATAACAGCTAAAATACGGCCAGGCGCATACTCCCGATATGATGTGGAGACCCTGTTTATTAGCTGCACTCGGGTGCCAAACTCACCACCAAATGCAATAGTAGAAAACACGCACCCATCCAGTTGCTATCAGTTGAAACCATGTATAAAATGCAATTACTATAGTAGCATGCATATGGACGGAAACTTTTCTTGATTTCAATCTTAAAAGTGGAGTATCTCACGAACGGTAAGTTTGATTTTCAATCTGTTTGGAGCATATTGCAAGAAATAATAGCTGAACAAAATGAGACCTATCGAGGCTATATTTTGATGAAGTTCTAACAGATGCATGTATATAACAGTTTGTAAGAACACGTAAATCATAAGAACGCGCGTAACCACTCCCCGTTGCAATTCAAAATGGCTGCAGTGTCAACTCTAATTAACAAACACGGTTGTATGCTCAAGTCTACTTCCTTCCTACTCCGTACTTATTTAGTCGCCCTGTTCTAGCCTAGAGGCATTATCTTCAACTCTACTTCTCGGTATCCAGATCGATCTGTTTCCGAGGGAAGAAAGGTTCCTTCCAGCTAGCTCCCTTGAAAAAGGAAAAAAAAAATTCTTCCAGCTCGTTGCCACAACCATCTGGATCGGATCGGGAACTCGATCGTCGATCAGCTTCTTCCTTCCTCACCTCATTATATAGCTAGCCGACTTAACTGGAGAACAAACTCGATCTCAAGTCTGAGTCGTCTAGAAGTAGCAGGCAGTGGCGACTCAGCTATTTGAAGATGGTGTATGCACTCTCCGGCGCTCGTTTTGCTGGCCCCCCAGGGCAGCTGCCGCCATCTGACCAAAGGCGGGTGATCCATCTCTCCCAGCTACTGCCATCCGAGGAGGAAAGGGAGGAAGCAGCTGATGATGAAGAGGTTCCGGCAGATCCTGCTAGCGATGACCCGAAAGAAGAGTGGATCAAGATAGAAATAGAAAAGTTTCATGCTGTCGCCAATATGGAAAGTAAGATCCATAGGCTCCCTCTCATCCTAGAGCGCATCCCCCAACTGTACGTCTCCCCGAAGGCCGTGGCCATTGGCCCTTACCACCGCCACTCAAGCCGTGTCGTCCAAGAGATGGAGAGCGTGAAGAGGGTGGCTACACACTACTTCTACAATGGCATCTTCGGCTCATATAAGAAGATATATGACAAGTTCTGCTCCGAGATGGGAGACGTCGATATCCGCAGCCTCTACGTGCGTGGCGACGAGCCGACGATGCAGTAAAAGGTATGAGCGATGATGAGTTAATGGATATGATGCTCTGTGATGGTTGCTTCTTGCTGCAGTACATGCTTATGTGTACAACTAGCCGTGAGGAGATGCCTCCGGACCATCAGCCGTTGGCGTGTTTCTTCGACTCCAACCAAGCTGTTATCAACCATGACATAATGCTGCTGGAGAATCAACTCCCTTGGGTGGTGATCAAGACCCTCCAAAAGTTCAGGCCGGAAGTGCCCGTTCTGGACTTCATTGCTAAGATGGGGCGCACACTCCAAGTCTGCCGCAGGGAAAATGAGGAAATATCTTTTGTCTTGGATGATGATAGCTACACGCCGCCACATCTCCTTGCCCTCCTCCGATTCTACAAAACGGGTAGCAACGTTACTGTAGCTAATGAAGGCCAAGACAAAAGGTTTTCTCTGATTAACTATTGTTGCTACAACAACAATAGTGGAGATGGATCCCGCCCCATGTCAAAGACAATTAGTGCCATCGAGCTTGCAGAAAACGGCATCAAGCTCACAGCCAGCCGGACAATGAAGTTCATAGACATGGGCTTCAAGAAAAAGCTCTTCTCCAGCGAGCTCTTCGTGGCGCCACTGTTGCTAGATGAAATAAGGACATGTTGGCTCCTCAACATGGCGGCCTTTGAGCTATGCATGGGCACAACTTCTAAGAATAATGATACTGAAAAGCAAGCTGTTTGCTCTTACCTTGCCGTCTTTGCAATGCTCATGGATCGTGAGGATGATGTACATCAGCTGAGATCAAAGCGTCTCGTGCAAGGAGAGCTCACCAACGAGGAGACACTTGCCTTCTTTAAGGGCATTATGACGCTCTTAAGTGGTGGTCCCCTCTACGTTCACATCATGGAGGAGATCGAGGACTACAAGCTCAAGAGGTGGATGTGGATCAAGGTCTATAAGGGCAAGTACAACAGTGTCTACGGCTGCTGTCTTTTTGGCATAAGTAGACAGCTTGAACAGACAGCTTGTACAATGAGCTGTCTGTTTGGCTGTCTGCAGGGTGTTTAATTCATCTTTTGACATATAAATTATGGTGATCTAGTGCATACTTATTTTTGTGGTCATTTTATTGCAAACATGAGATAATGCACAATACATTCAAAAATTCCACATGATTTGTAAAATAAATATATGTATATATATAATATTATATATATATTCATATACATTCAGTCTCTTTAATTCGGTTTTTATGGTTGTCGACTATGCTTGTTTGGAGCTCGATTTGATCTTCTTGGAGCTTGATTTGGTCTCTGTGCTTGTCAATCCGGAGCCGCTTGTCATGAACGCCATGGCAGCAAGCTCGATTTATTTTTTGTCTTCGATTCGGAGGCGGCGGCGCAGCTCCTCGGCTGCCGGCGCAGCTCGCTGAGGAATATGATTTGGGAGGGGATTCTGGCGCGAACCTAGGGCAGCAAAACAATCCTTCCCTCATGCGCGCAAGGGATCCTCGCTGCCGTCGCTTCCCTGCAGCGGCTCCTACAGCGAGCGCCGAGTCGTCGGAAGGACCTTGGAGCACGAGACTTGGTCGTAGACGAGAGAAGCGACGGCACGGCCTGTCGAGCGGTCGCAGGGGGGCCTTTCTGCATATTTGCTATGCATGTCTACGGTCGTCGACGGGGCGTTGTACGTGCCCTAAATTTGTTTACCACAACTACAGAACAATCGCTGCAGTGCTCTCCATCATCGGTGTTCTTGTGGGTATCTTCAAGACACTCTTCTCTCTGAAGCAGCACTAGCAGTTTGCTAGACCATATATAGTTCAAATGATTTTACCCATTTATTTGCACCTAATTGTGACGGCATGCTAGCTGCATCAATATACTGAATTAATTTGTATCTATTTTTGTTTAATCCATTGTACGTCTTTCGTTCTAAGTTGTAACCTATATATTGTGGCATATACAATGTAATTCGTGTGTGTGCGTGCGCTCTGGCGGCCATGTTGTAATCAAACCTCCATTTTTATTTTTTTAATACATAGATACACAGCTCTCATGCGTGTTCTCGAAAAAATATATTATGGCATGTTGAAAGAGGGAAACCATTTTGGGATGTTTCAATGATATATGGATTCACAAATGCTCTATGGCATATTTCTGTTTCTATCATCTCTTCTACTTACTAGCAAGAACGCACGTGCAGCACACACGTTTATTGATGACATATAGGTACTAAACTTCACTTTAGTGCAAAACGCTTTTAAAAATGCTTTATATTCGCTCTCTCACGTATGGAGAGCTTTAGATATTCTCAAAATTTATGATAGTCGGCATTTATTTATATGAAGAAACTCTCTAATTTATTGTTTTTTGGCAATACGGAATAATTATGTACAGACATGGGTACAAATATGGGTATATTTTTGACCGGAGTCAGTAGGGGAAGCCCCTACCTCTTTTTTTAATTTTTTTTATTCCAAACCCAGTTAATTCGCTCGCACGGGGAGTCGAACCTGGGTTTGCAGGGTGCTACTCAGGTGGTCTAACCACTAGGCTAGAGACCCTTTCACAAATATGGGTATATTTAGGTGGCCCTTTTTTGGTGAAAAAAGTTTTGGGTTTAGAGGGGAAAATCAACATAGGAATGTCCCTCCCTCCTCCCCGTATCAACCTTTTTCCACCCCTATCAAGCTTTTTTTCCGACAGATGGGTCCTATGTGAGGTGGGTGTGGGTTTTTTTGTTGGTGAGAAGTGTTTTCAAATCTAATTCTCTTTATAGTATAGAATAGATCTAAGAAAAACTCTAGCAGACCCTCTAAACAAGCTTCAATCCCTATTTTAGGGAGACCTTTAAATTCATCCCCCCACCCTCCATTCCTAGGGGGTCTCCAGTAAGCCCTTCATTTTTATAGACTATTGTTGGAGTTGAAACAAGGTTCAAGACCCTTAAAAAAATAAAGAAAGCCTCCATTTAGTTTTTGAAGGGCCTGATTTAGGGACCACTCCATCCGTGGCTCGTTTGTCCATCCACTCTCCATCGCATGTCCACATTTTGCTTGCGCTCAAAGAAATGGTCTATCACTCCCGGTTTTTGAGGACCTGTTATTTAGCAGTTACATATATACTCTTGATTTACGTTTTGAGATAGTGTGTTTCACCACTGGCCCACAACACTGAGCAATATGATCCCAATAATATCACAACAGGCAAAACCTTGCAGCAAACCCGATAATTTTATAAAATCCATTTTTTATATTCATGTTCATCCATCGGTCCTTAGGTAGTGGCGGCAAGCTCACTCTGAGGTGCGCTTGGGAGTCGGTGGCTTGCAAGGAGCAGCGAGGATAGGAGCGAGCTCGTCCAAAAGCGTGCAAAGAAGGTGACACAGAAGCTTAATTTGACTCTGAGAGCCGAGAGGAAAGGAGCGCTAGGCGTGGGAGCAGGACTCGATCATTCACGAGTAACAGCAGAGGTGAGCATGTGCCTCTCTACCTCTATTTCTCTCACCCTCTTCTCATATCTCTCTTATCTCATAGATCTGGACTCGCCGAGCAACAAAGGTCAATGAACATCTATCGGAGCATGATGTGTGCGAGAGATAATGAATTTACCCAGAGGTAGGATAAAAATAAACTCATTAAGAAATGGACCATGGTTTCGCTCACCAGTCACCACTTGCATCCTAGCTAACATGTACTCTACGTATCTCATTAAAAAAATATCTTGATCTTGGTTATATTGAAAGTTAAGGTTATAAGGGCGAGTGCATTGCTATGACTCCCCTTGTCGTTTCTGCATTGCCACGTACAGTGGCGGAGCTAGGGATGAAAGTTAGGGGGGGCTAATCTTCTCCTTCTTCCTCTTCTTTTCCCTCCTTCTTCTTCTCCTTCCTTCTTTTCTTCCTTCTCCCCTTCATCAATGGCTAAAATTTGGGGGGGGCCATCGATCCCAAGGGGGGGCTTCATGGAGTAAATGGGGCTAGGCGGGGTCTCCAGCCCCCCTAGCCGCCCTGCTGCCTCCGCCGCTGGCCACGTAGAATTTTTTATGACGTGGATAAAAGAGAAGGAGGTGATAAAATGAGATGCTTTTAAAATGAGAGTCCCATTAGGTTTTTTCTAAGTCAAATCTTTTTAAATTTGATCAAATTTATAGCCAAGTTTATCAACACTTAACATAGAATAGATATAATATGAAAAAACGTTTTATGATGAATCTATTTGTACTTATTTAGTGTTATAAATATTAACAATTTTTTGTATAAACATCTCAGTTTCATGAAAATCAGTAGTGTACCTGTAGCGTGTGAAAGATCATTTCCACTCGTTGAAGGAGAGAACGATGAACTCTGTTGTGAGCATAAGCTAGCATATAGCTCCTGGCCCGGTCGGTTTAGACGCTGTGCGCGGCAGGGAATAGGGATTATCGAGTCCGTGTAGGAACAGGATCTTGGTTTGTTCGGTATAGAGTCGGTTTACCCTGTACCAGAGTCCAGAGGCGGTTCGTCGATGCATATAATAACCAAAGAGGAGGTGCATCGATCATCTAGTCCATCGATCCCGATATATATTCTCGAGTGAATCGAATCGATTCGATCGATCCAGTCGATACGCAAGTCGCGGCGCCAATGGCTGCTGAGGAGCATGGGTCGTCGCCGTCGGTCCAGGAGGAGGAGGAGCACGAGCACCGTGGTGCAGAGGAAACCGATGATGCTGCTGGCGGGGAGACCGCGGCGGAGAAGAAGCCAGCAGATGAGCACGGCGGAGAGAAGAGGCCGGCGGCTGCTGCTGCTGCTGCTTGGAAGCCGGGGAAGCGGAGGCGCATCATCCAGGAGCACCTGAAGCTGACGGAGGACGCCATCGCGAAGCTGGAGGACGAGTCGGAGCGCGCGCAGATGGCGGCGGTGGCGGCGAGCCTGCGGCGGCAGGAGGCGACGGCGGACCAGGACGAGCTGTGCGGCCGCCCTCCCCGGCGGATGGCGCTGCGGCCGGAGACCGTCGCGCACTACCGGCGCGTGGCGGCGCCGGGCCACCTGGAGGCCGCCAAGTGCGGCGAGCTCGGGCGCCTCGTGCGCTCCCTGCCGGCGGACCTGCTCGGGCGTTCCCTGCCGGGCGGCGCCGCCGCGGCATTGACGGAGGCCATCCGCGGCTTATTAGCCGAGGAGGAGTCCCGGGAGCACGACAGCGGGGAGTCGAGGCAGCGGCAGCACGCGGCTGCGATGCTCGAGGAGTACGACGCCAAGGGATACATCGACCATTACGAAATGGAAGATTTTGACCTCCCGCCCAACTATTACCAGCTGCTAGCGAAACGCCATGAGCAGCGCTAGCTAGCTTGGTACTTTTGTTGTCGGTTCGTCACTAGTACTCTCTCCTCCGCTTTCCTTAATTCCATGTAATCTCCGTTTAATTATCTGCGTCCATTAATTCCACTCTTATTATTAGC
This sequence comes from Echinochloa crus-galli, assembly GCA_900205405.1. Taxonomy (NCBI): domain Eukaryota; kingdom Viridiplantae; phylum Streptophyta; class Magnoliopsida; order Poales; family Poaceae; genus Echinochloa; species Echinochloa crus-galli. Next base: position 4,199,973 of record OAMR01000002.1, on the reverse strand, counting down.
TACGTGCAGCCTACATATCTGTTACTTTGCTAATAATTTAGGCTGACGGCTGCACTTTGCGCTATATATGTATTGATTATTTGATCTTACAATGCTATAATCCATTGATACTGAGTGTACACAGGGTGTAATCCATTGTAATCCATGGACTGATACGACTGCACTTTGCAAACTGATCGTTAATGTACGTACCAACAGTTGACACTTGACAGCAACGGAAGATGCGCAGTTCCTCATACTGCAAGTTTTTTTTTTTGCGGGCATCCTCATACTACAAGTTCACGAAGTACAACGAACGCAAGCAAGCTATTCACAGAATTAATCGAGCAACTCAACGCTTTTTACATTCATATATGCACACAAACACCAAGCTTAATTTCCTATATACCATAGAGGAGAGGAAGCCTTCTCCCTGTGTGCATTCCCCACAAGGTTAGGACGGGAAATAAATAAAGCCTTCTCCCTGTGTGCATTCCCCACAAGCCTTCTCCCTGTGCGCACGACGCCCACGGTGCGCACGGCGCGCACGCCAGTTTTTTCCGCGTGCGCGCCGTGGGCGGCGTGCGCGCCCCCGCCTCGTGCTGCTGCCCGGTGGGCCTACCCCTGCCAGATGCATGCGCTCCCGCCTCCCCTGACCAATACGCTGCCCTGCATCTGCTCCCGCCTCCCCGCGCACCCAATTTATTTCCGCGCACCCAATTTATTTCCGCGCACGCCACTTTTTTCTGGGGAAATAAATTGGGTGCGCGGGGTGCGCACGCGCCGCCCCGTGCGCACCACTGCACTGGGGTCACTGCCCTGTGGGCCTGTTCCGGGGGAGCACATGCAGCAGCAGGGCGCATGCAGCGGCAGGGGGAGGCGGGAGCACATGCAGGGCAGCGTATTGGTCAGGGGAGGCGGGAGCGCATGCATCTGGCAGGGGTAGGCCCACCGGGCAGCAGCACGAGGCGGGGGCGCGCACGCCACTTCCACGGCCTGTGCGACCGCGCGTTTCTTCCTGCACGGCGCGACCATGCCATCCATCATACCGGAGGCTTCTGGAGAGCGGAGACGAAGCCTCATTGGCCAGCCACGACCGGCACCCGGGTAATGCTGGCCAAGGGCGGTGAGCACTTCGAATCGAGTAGCGGCAGCCGGCACGAACGCCGACGCGCTCTGGCCTGGCATTCGCACGTTATCGTGCCCCGGTCCCAGATGAAAGCCGCACGTCGAGGGCGTAGGAGACGGCGGTCGAAGCCCCGCCGGCAGCCGGCGCGCACGGTGATGAACGCGTCAGCTAGCGTGGTAGGCGTTCCAGCGCACGACGACCTCGACCACGCCCGGCAACGTCGGAGGCCAGCGAGCGGCGGCGCTCGATCTGGCAAAGGCCCCCCTCTGCCTAGGGTCGCGCGAGCATGGCGGTGATGCGGAAGAGCAGCGGCGGTGGTTGCTGACGACCTTCCGACCGGCGTTTGGCACCCACGAGCAGCGGCGGGGCGACCGGCGAAGCACGGGAGCAGAGGCCGCGTTCATGGCCCGGGTCGGGGGTGGACGGTATTTCATTTACCGACCACCCCCTGGGTCCCTGAGAGCCGTCGGATCGGGCGCGCGTGCGGCCCGGATCCGTCGCTGAACTCGAAGACGGCGCGAGCCGCGCGAGCGCCGGAACGTGGCGCAGCGGCAAGGCTCCATGGTAACCTTGCTACCCGAGATCGCCGCTTCCTCGCCTACAACAGCAGCTCGCCGTGGCGGGGTCTCGGCGTCCGCGCGACGTTTAATTTCCTTCACGGCCGCGGCGCACGTCTTGGGTCGACGGGCGCGCCGCCCTGTCAACGAACGCGCGAGTTCCCCAGATCTCCACGGCCGATGTGTCGATCAATGGCATCGTGGTTCTGTTTCTCAAGGAGCCAACTGAACCGAGTGTGATCTACACGCACCCTGATGAGTTGGGTTCCTAGTATTAACGAGCAGATGAATACACGCAGCAAGCATCATCCTGCATCTGCAATTCTGCACTGCCTTGTCCGGCTGGTCTTCAGACTTCAGTTGCTGCAAACGTGCATTTTTCAGAGTTTTTTATGGTCGATCATCACTGCTGTTGTCTACTTAGTATGTGGTAACCGGCAACTGACACTGGAAAACAAACTGCAATGTAACGTCATCAACACACTTTAGATTGATACCTGGCACACATGTAGAAGCCTTGCAATGTCGATCGCCTCCCTGAGGAGCCACGCGCCAACCGTTCGATCCCTGAACCGAAGAGAACTAAGCACGTTTTGCCTTCAGAGCAACAACAGGAAGAGCTCTCAAGTATCAGAATTTGCTGATCAGACTTGAACCAATGATTTACACTCTATTACCAAGCTAAATATATATCATCTCGGGGAAGAGCCAAATATTCTCTTTCTGAGTGTTTTTTTTTTGTAAAACTACTAACTCCAGTTCTTACCTGTACAAGCAGAGGCTCCCTTTGGTATGGCTCCTAGGGCAGCTCCGTGGGCGGCTCCGAGTGAATCCCTCCCAAACGGCACCCTGTAAAACAGCTCCACAGGTGGAGTCATGGAGGAGCGGCTGTCATTCTGTACTGCCGATGTGGAGCCGAAAAAAGGAAGCTCCGCCTGGCTCCATCTCCATGCCCGGCAGTAAAAGACCAAATTATCCCTGGGAGTTCACGAAAATTACTATGAATTGCCATCCGTCTCCCACGAACAGAACTCGTCTCTGCGTCGTTTCTCCATATATCGCTCCGTCTCCTCTTCCGAAGAACCGTTAGTTTAGGAAAAAAATGCAGTGCGCCGGGGGCGCACGGACGCCAGGGTGCGCCCCCGCGCCATCTGCCGCACAACTAAAATCGGACGCACGGAAGCTCCATCGGCTCCTTCGCTCGACGCGAGCAGCCCACGGCTCGCTCCACGGACGCTCCCTCGGCTCGTTCTCTCGACGGACGCTCGGCTCACGGACGCGACGTCAGGCTCGCCGAGATCATCCTCGACCTCAAGGGCCTGCCGTTCCTGGAGACGTGGATGAAGGACCTCGCCGTCAGCGAGCTCGCCGCCGCCAAGCCGCGCGCCGTCACGCTGCAGGTGGTCGAGAAGGTGTCCACCATGGTGGAGGTGCTGAGGTCGACGCCGCACAACGGGTTCCCGGTGCTGGACAGGCCGCCAGGGGTGTCGGAGCTGCACGGATTGGTGCTCCGGTTGCACCTCAAGGCCGTGCTCAGGAAGCGGTGGTTTCTGTCGGAGAGGAGGAGGACGGACGAGTGGGAGCTGGGAGGCCAGGGAGAAGTTCTCATCAACGGAGCTCGTCAAGAAGGCCGGCATCATCGACGAGGTGTAGCTGTCGCCGAGGAGATGGAGGTGGAGGTGCAGCGGCCGCGGAGGAGCCGAGCGGATGAGCCGTCTAATCTGCGGAGCCGCCGAGCCGGGCGTCCTCGGAAAGAAGGTGTGGAGCGCGTCGTCAGATTTTTATTTAGCGACGATCCGCGCGGGGGCGCACCCTGGCGCACTGGATTTTTTTCTTAGTTTAACCGTGAACACAGTATTATTATATTTGGATGTCCTGAATAAATTACCGTTAGTTTAACCATGAATATAGTATTAACCGTCCATAGTACCATCCAGTATGTTTTTGGTAATCGCCTGCACAGTACGCTAGTGTATGCTAACACACCGTGAGCAATGCACAGGTAATAACATTCAAAAATAAGATAGAAAATAAGCTAGAAAACTATGGGTATATTAGACAATTGAATTTTCTCTTCCATTCAAAAAATACAAGAGAAACTGTTTTGCCAAACATCTTTTTAAAATAGCTTCAACTCCACTAGAGAAGCTGCTCCATTAATGAAGCTACAACCGAAGCTGTTTTTGGTGGAGCTGGAGCCCTGCCAAAGGGGGCAGAGTTTCTCTCTTTCAAAAGACAAAAGTCGTCAAGGTATGTTTTTAACCTGCATTTCCTGTTGCTATTGCAAAATTAAACAAAATGAAGTACTAGTGGACTGTGGTTTCTTTGTTCTTAAAACATGTTACTTCGAGCCGTTCCTGTGAACCAGTATGACGGCGGGATATTGAGAAGTCTGAACCTGCATGGTAAGGTAATGAGAAGTTGAGAACAGGCTGGTTAACTGAGACAAAGCACTCTTGTCAGTCATGTGGGCTGTGGTTTCACGTGGATGTGGCAACCCTGTAATCTGATCTTTTTGATTGGTGTTCCGTCCTCTTGTACTCTATAGTCCCTAGTACCGGTCGTCGCTCAGGAATCAGCACACACCTCTGCATTTCACAGACGTAGAGTAGGCACATGTTCAGAAATGGAGCTGGCGATCGAGCTGCATCCTGCATATATGTGTTGTGACCTGTGACTCGTGATCGTGAGGACCTTCAGAAATTAGGTACTGAACTTTGCAGTTCCGATTGCAATAATCCTACAAACTATGATGAGGAGATAAACAACAATACGTGGGATAAGTTTAATGATTAATCTTGACAGGCAGACTAATGTATTACTAGACCATCTTCTATGAAACATATTTCTTCTTGAAATAAAATCAGACGTCTGCGAGCATGGACTCCTCTTCACAGCAGCGACGTTGATGGTACGTAGACGAAACTCCGGCCATTCGCCATGCCGGAACGAAACTCCATCGAGCTGAGCCGCGCGAGAAATCCTGCACGCCAGCGAGGCGACCAGGGGGGCGCACCGCGGCGAGGTCGTCAGCTAGCGTGGACGGCGTTCCGATGTCCGTCCAAGTCCAACCTGGGCCAACGACGGCGCAGGCACCACCATCCCAGGAAGCGCCGCCGAGACTAGCGTCGTGGAGACCGGGCGGGCACGGAGCGGCGGCATCTAAGCGCCGGTGAGACTCACAGCCTGGAGGCTAGGCAGGGGTGCCTCGAGAAGGGGCGGCGGCGCTCCGGCGAGGCAGGGAGGCGGCGCACGCAAGGAAAGGAAACAGGGTCGGGGTTGGGGGTGGACGGTATTTCATTTACCGACCACCCCCTGGGTCCCTGACAGCCGTCAGATCGGGCGGGTGCGGCCTGGATTCGGAAGGACAGCCCTTTGACTTGGTCTTTTTGCCCGCCGCGACGGCGCTCCAGGAGGGCACCGGGAGTCTCGACGCCGGCTTCTGTTTCTGGGGCGGGCATCCATGGCGTCAGGCGCTTCCAGTTCCAGCTGTGTTCTTGCTCGAACGGTGCTGCCGGCCGGCGTTTGGAGCGACCGTGTCTTGGCTGCGCCATTGGCATTGATGTCACGGAGGAATGGTGCCGTCGCCTTAGGAGAAGATCGAGTCGCCGAGTCCCCACGGCGTTGGGAACGCTAGGTCGGCAGCGCCTCGTTCAATTCCACCACCGTTATCGACTGGCTTGTGTGGATTGCGGCGGCGGAGGCAGAGGCTCTGCTGTGCGCCTGTGCCGGAAATGCCATGCATGCTTCACTGCATGTGTCACCGTGCTGCATCATGGCCACCGTATGTCCTGCTTCACTGCATCAGTGTAACGAAGCGGAGCAAGACGAGGACCTTGTGCTTCATATATTCCTCCCGCCTTCCCTTTCCTGGATGTGTCGAAGAACAAATCTGCAAATGCGCTTGCAGGCATGCATGCTTCAGACTTACATAATTTTATTAATTAGCACCGAACGCCACTCAAGCTCAACCCCAGGCGTCGCATTCAGAACTGAGCCACTGACGTGGCCACGGGCAAACCAACTGCAGGAGAACTAGCCTCCAGCTCACCTTGACTACTTTCGCTGCACTGCAAGCTGCTGATCATCCATCAGTTGTTTGCAGAACAGACTGTCAACTCAGGGCGGTGGAATAGAAGCTGCAGACTCACCATGCTCGCATATAACGGCAAAACATAATACAGCTCATGAATACAATGAGGAGCCTAGCATGGCCCGACCACAATGGCAGAGTACCACAGTGGTTATCGTAGCATAACAGCAGCAGAGTTTGTTATGTGAGTTCTACCAATGGTTTTTCATGATATACTCTCAAAACGATTTGTAGCATACTGTACTATTTTCCTCAAACTCCCTACGTCTTTTGATATCCAGAATGTTTTTCGAACGCTGATGATAGCATTACCAATTTGAGATGCTTTGCGTGTCGATCAGCTGCATGCACGAGAACGAGACCAGCCGCTACGCCGCCGGTTCGCAGTTCCATAGGAGTATTTCCAATCCGTTCCACCGCAAGAAACGGGCGCCGCCGCAGCTCCTCCGCCTCCGCGCGCCTCCGGCGTCCTCGCGTGCATGCACACCTACATACATGGCGGCCGAGGAGATCAGCCACAGCCCACAGAAAACCAACCCTATCAGCTAACAAACCATCGTCTCGGATCATATCGGATCCCATCGTCCATGGCGGCGCTCCTCCTCGGCCCCCCCGCCATCCGCGACGCCCGCCCGCTGCCCCCCGCCGACGACGCCGACTCCACCCACCCCTTCCTCGACCTCTTCACCGTCCAGGGGCCCAAGCCCAAGCCCAAGGCGCGCAAGAAGGCCCGCGCCGCGGCCAACGGCGCCTCCTCCTCCTCCTCCTCCGCCGCCGGCTCCGGCAACCCCTGCCTCGACTTCTTCTTCCAGGTCATCCCGGGCACGCCGGCCGAGCGCGTGCGCGGCCTCCTCGCCGCCGCCTGGTCCCACGACCCGCCCACCGCGCTCCGGCTCGTCGCCAACCTCCGCGGCGTCCGCGGCGCCGGCAAGTCCGACCGGGAGGGCTTCTACGACGCCGCGCTCTGGGTCCACGCCGCCCACCCGCGCACGCTCGCCTGCAACGTCCCCGCGCTCGCCGCCTTCGGCTACCTCAAGGACTTCCCCGAGCTGCTCTACCGCCTCGTCCGCGGCGAGGACGCGCGCAAGCAGGCCAGGGCGGCGGCCGACGCCGACGGGAAGAGGAGGCGCGCCAACCAGCGCCGCGCCAAGCGGCTGGCCAACCGGATGCGCCGCCGCGCCCGCGTCCGCATCCCGCCGCCGCCGCCTCAGCCCAAGCCCTTGCTCTACGACTTCGTCGCCGCCAAGCTCAATCCTCCTCCTACCGGCGTAGTCGACGCCATGGAATCAGAGGACGAGGAGGAGGAGGAAGAGGCGCCGGTGGAAGTCGTCGAGCCGAAACCACCGAAGGCGGCGGTCGCCGTGGAGGAAACGAAGCCTAAGAAGAAGAAGAAGGAGACCCCGAGCAAGAAGGCGAAGAAGCTCAAGAAGGCGGCGAACCTCGCCGTGCAGTCGCTGGAGGCGTACGGCAGCGACCGCGAGTACCGCTTCCTCTTCGACAGCGTCGCCCAGCTCTTCGCCGACCTCCTCGCCGCCGACCTCGACGAGCTCGCCCATGGCGGCGCCGCCAAGATCGGGCTCGCCGCCAAGTGGTGCCCCACGCCGGGCTCCTCCTTGGACCGGGCGACGCTGCTCTGCGAGGCCTGCGCGCGCCGCCTCTTCCCGCGGGGCTCGAGCCCCGACTACGCCGGCCTGCCGGAGGAGCACTACGCCTACCGCGCGCTCCGCCGCCTCCGCCGCGAGGCGCTGGTGCCGCTCCGCCGCGCGCTCGAGCTCCCCGAGGTGTACATGAGCGCCCGGCGGTGGTCCGAGCTGCCCTACACCCGCGTGGCGTCGGTGGCCATGCGGCGCTACAGGGGCCTCTTCAAGCTCCACGACGAGGCGCGCTTCGGCGAGTACCTCGAGGACGTGGAGGCCGGCAAGGCCAGGATCGCCGCCGGCGCGCTCCTGCCGCACGAGATCGCCGCCCCGGCGTACCGCGGCGAGGACGACGAGGTTTCCGAGCTGCAGTGGCGGCGGATGGTGGAGGACCTCCGCGGCAAGGGCTCGCTGCGCAACTGCATCGCCGTCTGCGACGTGTCCGGGAGCATGTCCGGCACGCCCATGGAGGTGTGCGTCGCGCTGGGGCTGCTCATCTCGGAGCTCAGCGAGAAGACATGGCGCGGCAGGGTGATCACGTTCAGCGCCGCGCCGGAGATCCACGCCATCAGAGGCGAAACCCTAAGGCAGAAGCTGAGGTTCGTGGAGGCCATGGAGTGGGGCTGCAACACGAACTTCCAGGCGGTGTTCGACCGCATCCTCCGCACGGCGGCGGACGCGAGGCTGGCGCCGGAGAGGATGATCAGGACGGTCTTCGTGTTCAGCGACATGGAGTTCGACCAGGCGGCGTCGGGGCGCTGCCGGTGGGAGACGGACTACCAGGCGATCCGCCGCAAGTTCAGCGAAGCCGGTTATGGCGGCGTGGTGCCGCAGATCGTGTTCTGGAACCTGAGGGACTCGCTCTCCACGCCCGTGGCGTCGACGCAGAAGGGCGTCGCCATGGTCAGCGGCTTCTCCAAGAACCTCGTCAAGCTGTTCCTGGAGAACGACGGCATGGTGAGCCCGGAGGCCATGATGAAGGCAGCCATCGCCGGCGAGGAGTACCAGAAGCTTGTCGTCTTTGACTGAATTCTGCGCCGTCTACAATTCTTTGGTTTCGTTCGTTTTTACTCTTTGTATAATCTGATGACACGCGCAGGGTTGAGATGAGAATAATTAACAATGTTTGTGTATGGTGTTGGCGGATGCCATATGATTTATGCATCATTTCTTTGCCTGCAATGCTGCAATCACCTATTTTTCTCTGACTCATAGGAAATTATGAAGTTTCAGTTGAGTTGAGGCAAATACAGTGGATTGCCACGCAAAAGGTAACCCAGTAACATAGGATCTACTCTATTTTTCTTGCTTTGTCATTAGCCATGGTTAGATTTTATTTCAAATACAGATCGAGCGCTAAGAATTCCTTGCTTAAAAAAAAGCAACATAAACATAAAAGCCCATTCAAAAGATAAGCAAAACACATTTGAAATGCATTGCATGTTGAAAATAATGGTCACCAAGTATTGGTAAGACTAGTGTATCCAATATGTTCAGTTCATGATCAGACGGGCACCCCCAATATTCATGAACATTTTGAAGTCACTAGAAAAATCGAGCCTTTTAGAATTCTCTTAGCTTATTAAAACCTACTAAGTAATTTTTTACCTTTAATTAGTGTAAGAGTAATCAAAACCATTTTAAAATGTAAACCTTGCATAGATATCCCATACATGTGCTGCATTTTTGTGCGGTTTCCTTTCCCAACTTATTCGAGTGTGACTAAAACCAAACTCCATTCTCAAAAAAAAAAAAACTCCTAGTAGAAAAGTTCCCAGGAAAAATTCCAAGCACCGTTGCGAGTTTGGGATGAATTTAGCCCAGCACTGATAAGACCAGAAGGCCTCCTTTATTTTCCTCCATCTTTCGGACCAAATTTCCCTACTCGGCCGAGACTAACTACTTCTTCGAATAGGCCCAACAAGCCCAACAGCTCACTTTTCTTTCTCCTCACCCAGCCCAACGCGCGTGCCCCTCTGGCCCATCATCCGCCCCTTCCCCCGTCGTCGTCTTCGACACGCCGCTCCTCCTGGGTAGCGCTGCAACGGAATCGGCAGCGACGGCAGGAGGAAGCCTCCTCGCCTCCGCGTCTCTGACACGATCTGCCCGGCCGTCCCACGCGCGGAAAGCGGAATCCGCAGCGGCGTCCTGCACCTACTTGCCCTCCGCCGCCGCCTTGCCTGACCCGCCGTCCGTCCTCTCCACCGCCCAGATCGGAGCAGTGGGCTCGTCTCCACGGTGCAGCGATCCATAAGGTTCGTTTCTTCCTCTCCTGCCCCGTTGTCGCGCGGAATCTGACGCCCCGGCTCGGCGAGGGCTCTTGGTCGGGGTTGGGGATCTAGGGGCCGATCGCCTGCCTTTTTTTTTAACGAACCGGCAGGAGAGCTGCCCGCTATATTAAAAAGAAGATAATGGCCCGACGGCCTACAAGAAATTTCGCCACTATTTACAACACTACTACTGTATACTCTTATGATCGCTAGCCTGTGATACGCATGTAGTTTGGAACTGCTCCTCGGAGGCGGATATGGGACCTCGTGATGAATCTATTCGATTGCATTCTCTCTCTCTTTTTTTTTTTGCCTTGCTCATAAAAAAATGGACCCATGATGTCTCAATAGCACACTGTCAAGAAAAAAGAGATTGGTTAATTGGTAAATATATGTATAAAGTAAAGGTAAAATAGCATACTAGGAACACATGGATACACTTTCATCAGGAATATAAAAGAACGAACTTTCGAGGAAGTTTGTTTCAATTCGTAAGCGCCATGAATGCACCTGGGGCAAGGGAAATCTTTCTCTGCACCCACTACCTCATAAAATGAATCTCAATTGTGTCAAATTATTTTTTGCAGTCTCTTTTCTTGTTTCCCCAATATCTTTTGCTATCTATTGATGAATTGATACTGACAGGGAGTTGGTTAATGATATTTGAGGATGTACTTGATTTTAGTGTCTACTAATTTTCAGCACAAGCCGAAACATGGTTAGAGCTCTATGTTCATTTTGCAATTTTTTATTCAAATTAAATCATGACATACAATTAATTTCCAACAGTCAGTCCAACTTTCAAATTTAATTGAATATTAAGGTTTCAATATATCATTAGAATGAATATCTCTACAGTTAGTTGATGATGTGGCCATTTTGATAGAACTTGATGATTACTAATATTTGCTGTAAGCTGGCCCTTTTCATGCTTGCTAGTTGTGTAGTGTGCTTAAACAACATGATGGGAATGTAGTTACCTGGTGTAAAGTTTGTCTAATCCGCATGGATGCTTGATCCTTTGTGGTGTTATGCATAGGTTAATTTCTCAAACTGTATTCATAACCAGATCATATTAGGTGACTGCAGAGCAGTTCTCTCTTCTGACACATGAGAACCTTTATGTTTGTCTCATTACTGCAAGATATGATTCCATCATACAAACATAAACAGATTTATTGGTTGCTGACTGTCACTTTAGGGATAACTATTAGGATATTGTTGCAGACTATAGTGCTTTGCAGTTAGCTATGGTTTTCTGAACTGCATAAGCTACAAAACCATTGATCGCATATAAAGGCATGAAACTTGCATTTCAGATCTTGTTTTGCATTAATAATTTATATCTTTTGGCATCATCCACTGCCACGAAGGGCAAAAAGGCTTTCAATATACCTTTCCCTCGGAGTTGACAGATAAAAAAAGGCAACTGATTTTTCACTGTTTGTATTGTTTTCAGTTTATTTTTCTTCTCATAGACCTTACCAATCTATCATTTTTTTTTGTTTACCAACTATTTAGTCCAGTTCTGACACAATGAATGCTGTTAATTGCAGTTTTCGGTAAAGCATCTTTGGGATATCAAGTTTGTTGTTATTCTATAAGAGGAAATATGCAGGTCTGCTGCAATTTATCTTTTGCCAACTCTTTTTTGCATGTATCATTTACAACAACAACAACATACAACAACAACATAGCCTTTTTTGCATGTATCATTTCCATAGCAATATAATAATTCATGAGCGGAATATGTACTTAGCAGCTGAAAAGCGTGTGTTCGTTGATAACTGTTCTGATTGGGTACTCTTGTTTGCAGTAGTATGTTCTTGTTTAAAATGAACTACAGTTTTCAAATTTCTATTTGGAAGAACTGAATACTTTGTCATATAGTGTTCAGCTATTGATTTTCAAACTTTTGCCCTAAAAATTTAGTGCTAGTAACACTAGTTGTGTACATTTCATGTCAGAATCCATCTGTTTATTGAAAACTGATTATTACTTCGCACTGTTTTATTTTTATTTTGAATCTGAGTGCTCAAATTTAATGATCTGGGGGTTGAATAAGTTAACATAGTAGGATGTGCAGATACAATTACTCTCTGCATTTATTAATAGTTCTTATTTTTAGATATACTGAACAGGCACAATCTTTAACATGCAGCTTTGACTGTGACTAATCTGTTAATACTTAAAATAGGCATCAAGAGCTAGGCTTTTCAAGGAGTACAAGGAGGTGCAGCGAGAGAAATCAGCTGACCCTGATATTCAGTTGATATGTGATGATTCAAATATATTCAAGTGGACTGCTCTCATCAAGGTGTGTTTTTGGTGACATTGACACAACCAAATGAAATAACATTTTGGATTATTTTCTACCAACTTTATCTCTTGTGTTAACAGGGACCCTCGGAGACTCCTTATGAAGGTGGTGTCTTCCAGCTCGCCTTTGCTATCCCAGAGCAATACCCTCTGCTACCTCCCCAAGTTTGGTTCCTGACTAAAATTTTCCATCCAAATGTTCATTTCAAGGTTATTTCTCTTACTGGCAAAAAAATACATCTAGTTTTGAAGAGCACTATTTTCGCCATTCCTAAGTTGATGTGCTTTTCTCATTTTGCGATGAGTAAATTATTGATTGGATGCAAACGAAGATCATTTTAATAATATATTTTCGTCTTTTTATTGGTCATGATTTGTTTGACTAGACTGGTGAAATTTGCTTGGATATCTTGAAAAATGCATGGAGCCCCGCATGGACTCTCCAATCTGTTTGTCGAGCCATAATTGCACTGATGGCTCATCCGGAGCCTGACAGCCCACTTAACTGTGACTCAGGTAACTTTGGTTTCATGTTCCTGTTCAAGTCTTGCATTCACATATAATTGGTATAATTTCACGTGGATGAAGTTGATACCTTTATTCAACATTGTTATTAAAGTCACTAGTTTCCTTTCTTTATAGATGTTGAACGCATTATGTCTTTTGACGTAGTAGCTAAATGTACAGTTTGCTTATTCACCAGCTTAACTATTATGTGCTTTTTCTAAAGTTGACAGCTTGTTAAGGTCATTCACCATAAGGTTGAGGTTAGCTAGGAACTACATTTTGTTTGTGTTGGACTGTTGGGAAGGGGATGGGGGAATAAACATGATCATCTTATAGTAGTACCTAAACGCATATTGTTAAGAGATGCATTGTATGGTAGCTAAATGAATACTTATTAAAATATAGATGGCTTCATGTTGCCAGGCCCATTTTTACTTGCCATGTATTGTAAAGGCAACAACAACAACAACAACAACATAGCCTTTTGTCCCAAGCTAGTTGGGGTAGGCTAAAGGTGAAACCCAAAAGGTATCCTTATTCTGGGGGTTGTAAAATCATTTTTTCACAAGAAACAGTAACCCTTGAAGTCATGTCAAAATGCAATCTGCCGTATGGAACTTTCACATTGAACATATTTTGTTCCAATCTGGTTGGTCAGAAGAATAACATAGTGACTGGAAAAAAAGAAATTCTTTGGGGCATCTTGCAAGATTGTGCAGTGAAATGCAGGAGTAGGATATGGATAGTGTTGACTTGCAGCGCAGACTGATGTTGTGCATGGCCATTGGAAAGAGGAAGGAAGAATGTTATAAGTAAAATAATTAAAGATAAAGGCTAGAAAAGATTAAATTATAAGCTAATAAAGGAAAAACTCCAAATTCCCACCCTCAAGTATGGACAAAGTCTGGATAACCCCCTAAATATGTTTTGGTTCAGTTTGCACCAGCAACTATCTTAATCGATCCTTCGTAAGATTGTCTTTTTTGTTTCTCCATGCAACAAATGTTGTTTTAAGTTGAAAGTTTGTGGTATAATTGAGGCAATCATAAATTATTTTTAAAAAATACATTATGATTTATTTATCATTATTTTGAAAGCCTATGGTATATAATAATAAATTAAACATATTGATATGGAATTTTATGAGAAATAAAGATGACAAATTCGTATTGTATTTTTTTAAAAAAAATATATGTGGCCCTATATCATCCCACAAAATTTTAATTTAAAACCCCACCTGTGCATGGAGGAACAAAAAATACAAATCTTACAAAGGAGTAGATTGCATTGATTGAGATAATTATGAGTGTAAAATGAACCAAAACATACTTTGGGGGGTTATTCAAACTTTATCCATACTTACGCTAGTAATTTGAACAACAACAACATAGCCTTTTGTCCCAAGCAAGTTGGGGTAGGCTAGAGGTGTATTGTAAAGGCAACAGATTAAATATCGCTCTTCAGTCAAAATTGACTGATTCCTGGATTAGTGGATTAGCTCAACTGACCACACAGTATCACCTAAACCTCTGCTGCTGGCTTCTTACACTTTTTTCACTGCAATCATAGGCAATCTCCTACGATCGGGTGACATCAGAGGTTTTCAATCAATGGCAAAAATGTACACAAAGCTTGCTGCGATGCCAAAGAAAAATTAATAAAGTTGACTTGATGTAAATGGAACATGTGGAGCCCATGGGCATGCCAAAGTTGTAATGCTGTTGTCAACTGTGTGGAGTTGTGATGTATCTGTTTACTTACTAACTTGAATTTGATGCTATATGGAATTGCCCCGCTGGTGTTTGACTTGGTATAATAATCCATTTGCAATTGATCTGCTGTGTTTCTACCTTTGGTCTCTTTTCACCTCACGTCTTTTAAACTGAAGGCCTGTGTTCCATTTTACAAGATTCAAGAGCATAGAACTGAGGCAGTGTTTGATTCAATTATTGTAACAAATATGCTAACAGTATCATGAATAAGCAAAAAAAACGAAATGTGATTCATGTATCATGGGATTACATCGATGAAAGAACAGATCCGGCTAAACAGGCTGATACTCTCTTTCAATTGTGATGTCTTCTCAAGCTACAACGCTGGCATGCTCTCGCCTTGCCTACAGTGGTATTGTGGCAATGGCTACACACAATAGGGTGCAGGGAACAAAATGCAGAGGCGCAGGGACACCATCCGTTTCCGAAACAAACCAGCTCTTCTTTTTTCCCTCTTTCATTTTTGAGGAAGAAACAAACCAGTTCTTTTCATCTTCAGCGAAAGCAGTTCGTGCTGCACTCCAGCTGCTCACTGGAAATTTCCAAATTCTTCTGCGGTGACAACAATAATATGCAGGTCACACATCTTGTGATGTGAGGACATTTCTGATGGTAAGCAATGAAATTTGGAAGATTGATAGTCTACATTAACAACTTCTCTTCCGGCGACCGGTGCTGTCCATTTGAAGATCCATCAAACATCTTTTGGTAATAAAGCAACTACAGAAGGGTCACATACTTGCTACTGCTACTGTATAATCCACCACTCGTAGTAAATGGAGGTACTCTCAGGAAAAGCAATTGGCTGCAAACTTCACAGCGAAAAACTTCACTCATTTTTGACAGCTAAAACGGAAGAAAAACCAGCCATCTATCGTAAGGTACAAGAGAACCAGAAGTTCGCAGTGGCTACAAGGGGACTGGTTCTTCCACAGAGTTGTTCTTGATTATCTGAAACAGGCACTTCCATAGAAGTATCTCCTGCACAATCATTCAGAGGTGTTAAAACTTTGAAATACCTCATAGTTACTTTACATAATTGTCAAAGTAATGCTCAAAGTCTTCAGTAAAAGTCAAAATCAGAATATATGTATTGTGGATGATTTTTTTTTTTGGTTGCGTAGGTTAAAACTAAGTTTAGAAAATTAGCAAATGTAAGCCTTTTCTCCCTCCATTTTGTACTTTTCTTTTCTTTTTGTTTCATCTAGTATGTAAGTAGCATAACTTCAAAAATATGTAAACAACATGTAGTAATAGTTTAAAACATGATCAATTTCAAAGAAAAATTTGAGAAGTGATAATACCTCTAAGTAAAGCCACACACAACCAATAACATGATAATGATTTGTTAGGAAGAAAGGCACTTTAAAATCTATGTCCAGATTCTTTCTTCATTCTCTAAACATATTTGCACATTCGTCCATTTGGTTTTAACATAATACGGGAAGTGCAAAGATAAGTCAAAGGATACAATTCTCTCAGTGCCACTGTATGTGGAAGTGGTTAAACAAAATCAAGGGCCTGGGTCACAACACGAAGGCAAGCCATTCTTGAATCCAGATCTAGTCTTTTTAGATTTTTATAGTGAACGGATGAATGGTGAAATGCCTATAGTAGATTCAGGGTGCTGGCTCCCTTCACTGATGCTGCTCCGCGCGGGGACCTCTAGGCGGAGCTTGCAAGCTCTAGGCCCGCCCTGTTAGCTCTCAAAAGTTCAAAAAGTTACTCCCAAATACACTATATAAAAAAATTCTACGTCACGTCAAAATATCGTAACATATATGGAGCACTAAATATAAATAAAATCAAAAACTAATTATACAGTTTTGTTGTACTCTGCGAGACGAACATTTTGAGCCTAATTAATAAATTTTTGGACAATTTTTACACATACAAACGAAATGCTACAATGGCGTATTTATTACCACTGTCCCTTGTCAGACCTAATTCGGGTGCCCCTATTCGGATCTAAGGACATGTTTAGATGCAAAGTTGGGAGGATGAATTTGGGAGGTAGATGTTACTTAGTAATCATTGCGCCACCGTAGCATTTTCGTTTGTATGTGCGAAAAATTGTCCAAAAATTGATTAATTAGGCTTAAAATGTTCGTCTCGTAGAGTACAACAAAACTGTGCACTTACTTTTTTATTTCATCTACATTTATTAGTCCATACATGTTATGATATTTTGATGTGATGGAGAATCTTCTTTTTGCGTAGTGTACTTAGGAGTTGCTTTTTAGAACTTTTGGGAACTAAACAAGGCCTAAACGCGGCCCTAGATTGGCAAAGACGCAGCTTTTTCTCTGGTCTTGATTGCCACAATCCTCGGTGACCTCCAGTCCTCGTGGGCCGGGCAGATGCTCGTCGAGAAACGGAGGGCCCTGACCCATAAAAAAACACCATATAGACTGTCTCCAACAGAGCAACTATCCCATAACCCAAACCTATTTTAGGTAGTGCATAGTGCTTTTGGGTAGCCAAAATCGTGTCCAACGGAAGACCTAAACCCCACACCCATTTTGCATATCGGCCTCGTCGCGACCCAAAGATGGGGCTCTCTCTCTCCTCGACCCATTCACGGAGCGCGAAGAGGAACAGCCGGCGCGGCGGCGGCGGAGACGGCCGGCGTGGATAAGCCGGCGCGGCGGACGGAGAAGCCGGCGACGGAGCGCCCGCGGCCGCTCGCCGGAGACCGCCGGGACCCGCGAGCCCCTCCCCGGCCGAGGCGTCAATGGCGGGAGCAGGTGGGAGCGGAGGGGGGCGTGCGGGGAGATGGGTTCGCTGTTGGAGTTCGTCGGTTTTGGATCCGTGACCTAGTTGCTGTGGAGGTCCCAAAACGAGATTTGGGTCTCTTGTTTGGGTTTATTGTTGGAGATAGCCTAGCACGGAATCGTGGTAGGAGATAGGGCCGCACTCGCAAACCCTAGATCGGCTTTTGTTCGCCCTATCTCCCTGCTGCCACAATCGCCGCCGCCGCCGGCACCCCGGGGCGCCTGTCCTCTTCCGTTTTTCTTCCGTTCTTCTTCCGCGTTCTCTCACCATGGCGGTGGAGGCGGTGTTGGTGTGGTGGGAAGAGACGCAAGCATGGGAGGATCGCAGGGACTCGATCACTAAGGATGTCCAGCGTCTCGCCAGGAGGACGAGGGACAAGGATTTCTTATCCGGCCTGAGCGAGGCCGAGCGAGCAGCGAAGCTGGACAAAGCCCACGAAGACATAAAGCGCTTGGTCAAGACTTTGAATCAACACTTCTATTCTCTGGTGAAGATGCCGGATTTCTCGTGCATTACCGAGTCCGAGCGAGCGGCTGTGGCGGAGTTGCTGAGGGAGAAGGAGCTGAAGCGCGCGCACCTCCTTCGAGCCGCAGGGCCGCCCCTATGTTGAGCCAGAGATGATCACCACCTTACTCGACTTCGATCCCAAGCAGGGGGGCTCTAATACAACCGATATACCTTCGCTGATCTCAAAACATTCGACCTCGATGAGGAGTGTAAGTTGCTCGCCGATCCTATTGCTTGGTTCGGTCCTATTGCTTGATTGCTAGTCCACTGGTGGCATTCAGGTTCTTCCATGGCATTATTAATTACTGCAACTACTATAATATATATATATGTAGCATGTTCTAGTTTTATCTCACGTGCAAAAAAAAATCATTCTCCTTTCTTTTCTGAGGTAATTGGATTAATGGCAGCTGAATTTTCACTGGCTCTGCTTGTGTCAATTAAGCTCCCTCTGCATTCATATTATCTTCAATTCAATTGTAAGCATGATAGATGGAGCTGACCTAGTATCAATTTTCCTTTGATTTTCCACATGCACGATAGCACCCATTGGTCCGATGAGTTGTCCTTATGCAATCAAGGACGCGGATCTGTGTGGGGCTGTAAACATCCTGTCTGTCAAGATAGCCTCTTCAGATGTTGGCTTCCCGATCCATGTGTACGGCACTGTCATTGTCAGGGACAGTCTGGATGAGAGGTGTGTTTATCACTTCCGCCGTTGCAGTGACCGTTGCCAGCTCATCAATTCTGAGGTACAACTTTCTTCATAGTAACCCAACAACCATCTCTTTTACTAGTTTGCATTATGCGCACTCCTCATACAGAGAGAAGACATCAATCTATATTCTGGCCTGATTTGTAACTGAATTGTATTTTGTGTGCTGGACAGAGTAACCATAACTGCATGTACCATCTGCATGTATGCTTGTCTTTTGCTCTTTCTAAACAAATAGTGGTCCTGTAATTACATGGTAGTGTTGGTGCATCTAGGATTCTAGATATCCACATCTGCTTCAGATTAAGACCATTAACAGTTTCATCAGCTATGGTAACCAATAGCTTTCATATATGATGTGGCTGTAAAATTTTATTATTTTCTATTGCAATACTTTGTCTTGGTAGAAATATGCTAATAATGTATTCTGTAAACTTTATTGTAGGCTGAATCATTGATCTTGACTGGGCCAAAACGAGGGCTTGCATTGTTAGGTGATATCTATGCTGAGATTGATCTGAAGATCAAGGATCATCTAGGACAGCACAGAGAGCTTAGTAAAGGAATCTTTGTCATCAGAGGCTTAGCAGCTCGATCATTGACAGGATCCATGGTTGAAACCGAATCTCTTTCTACCAGGCTCAGCACGGTGGATGTGACGTACAGTGTTATTAAACATGCATTGGAGGGAACTACAACATTTGAAGTTCTGCAGGGAGGTTTTCATGGAAAAATCACTGGCTGCACCAGCAGCATCAAGGACGAACTTGTGCTCTATCACAGTGAAGATGCTGACACATTGACTGTTGATTACTGTGGAAAAATCCAGCTTACGCGACCTGTCGTATCTGTCAATGTGACGGATTTGCTGATTATTATTGCCCGGACCAGTGATGGTATATCTCAGACAATTGTATTTACTCCAAGGGTCAACAGAGGAGAGGATGATATACTGACTGTTGGTGCTACCAAGATGCGTGTGAAGGTTTTTTGGTCAGCAATGGATCCCTGATTTATTTGGATTGGCCCGTTGATAAGCTTCATGGAAATGTCATGTCTGATCCAGTAATGCTGTAGTTACCTTTCACCGTTATTAAGTTAAAATGTGAACTCAGTTGGACATGATAAGTGTGTGGACCTACTGTGTGTTGTGCTTGGCTTATTACTTCTACTGTGTTGGGCTGATGCTGAACTACTACTACCCACACCCTTCTCTCTCAGCCTCTCACTGCCCCCCTCCATCTCCAGCAGTTCAGACCTCCATGGACGGCCGTGGGCGTGGGCGTGGAGGCCGAGGCCGAGGCCGCGTGCCTTGGCGCGGAGGGCGCGGGCGTGGGGCCCCAGGGCTTGGGGAGCAGGATCCCGGGCACGGAGGGCACGGAGGCCGCGGAGCCTGCGGGCGTGGGCCCCCAGGGCTTGGGGAACAGGAGCAGGGTGGAGATGCTGGAGGGGAGCAGGATCAGGCTGCTGCGGAGGCGGCTGCTGTGGAGGCGGCCGAGGCTGAGGCTGCGGAGGCTGTCGATGCGGGCCCATTCCCCGGCTTGGGCAACAACCCTTTCTTTGTGGGGTTAAGTACCCCTCCCTGTCCTGATTTGGTCGATTTGCTTGCGATGAGTTCCTGGTTTCCATGATGAGTCACAGTCTAGCTAGGGTTTCGGCGCCGCAGCCCGTTCCCACCCGGCGGCCATTCCCGTCGCCTCTCCCCGCCCGCCAGCATCGCGGTCTCCAGGCGACGGGCAGCTCGGATCCTGCGCGCCCGTGCTTTTGCTTGTAGATGTGTTACAATTTGATGTATCAGTCCATTTGTGCTCTGAAATTAATCATGCTTGCTTAAATGTACTATCTGAAGGTTAGGTTGAACTTGAATTTTGCTGAAGTTGGTAGATTGTTTACTAACGTTTTGGTAATTTGGTGTGCATTTAACAATTGTTACAACTTTGTCGATTGCTATTAGTTAGGAGCCAAGCACTATGTTGCAACGGAGTGTCCGATGGGCACTAGCACTCCAGAATTCTAATGTGAAATTATGTTTTTTTTTAAATGTAGTTGTACACTATGTTGCAACGGAGTGTCCGATGGGCACTAGCACTCCAGAATTCTAATGTGAAATTATGTTTTTTTTTAAATGTAGTTGTACACTATGTTGCAACGGAGTGTCCGATGGGCACTAGCACTCCAGAATTCTAATGTGAAATTATGTTTTTTTTTAAATGTAGTTGTACACTATGTTGCAACGGAGTGTCCGATGGGCACTAGCACTCCAGAATTCTAATGTGAAATTATGTTTTTTTTTAAATGTAGTTGTACACTATGTTGCAACGGAGTGTCCGATGGGCACTAGCACTCCAGAATTCTAATGTGAAATTATGTTTTTTTTTAAATGTAGTTGTACACTATGTTGCAACGGAGTGTCCGATGGGCACTAGCACTCCAGAATTCTAATGTGAAATTATGTTTTTTTTTAAATGTAGTTGTACAGGATTTCAAATTATTCACAATATATATGTTCCTGGAATGCATGTGAATATACAATTCATTTTATAGTCACTTGTCTTGCTGTGGCGCTGGCTGATTAGCTTGCTTACTCTATTCACTTTGGCAGGTGCCTTCCTGCAACTTTCGATTGTCTAGCACTGAATTGGAGATGCGTAACCGGCATGAACAAATCTGGATCTGGGTGAAAAGGAAGCTCGCTGAGCGGGTGGCCAGGATTGTGATCAATCACAATGGTGAAGTGAATGAATACAGTTCTCTGCCAGAAGGTGGTTTCTTCATCGTCATCCTATTTCCGGCAGAAGACTGGGATGATGACGGAAGACCCATCCCTTTGGTTTTCAGTTTTCATAACCTTTATCTTCTGGGCTTTCCGTGGAGCCTTGTGGAATGTCTACAAAGATGCTAACCTTGAAGGCACCGGATATGTTGAGAGCGAGCATGAGAACTTCATTCGGCCGCTTAACTTAGGAGGTGGATACACCAGGGACATGTTTCAGACTGTCCAAGTTGGTATGGCCGGGCTGCATCACACATACACTGTTTTGACCTACTACCAGCACCATGTCGAGCTTCATAAACTGAGTATGGTGCAGGAGGCAATGTACAGGTTGATTATTGCATTGCCTGAGGCATGGCGCTTTCCTGGCTGGAGAAGGCATCTGTAGGAAGAAGCGTTTGCACTCTTCACTGACATCGTTGCTGACAAGCCTGCTTCAGATGTTCAGTTCAGCTTTTATTTTCAGCAGTGGGACAAAATTGGCAAGCGAATTATTGGTGGCCCTCTTGAGTACATCATTGAGGAACGGTGCATCGATGGGTTCCCCGACTATGTCAGCCTCCTTCCGGCGGTGTCTGTTATTCTCCCATGAACTCTGGTATTTTGGTAGAAAATTGAACTCCATGGTATTTTTGGTAGAAAGTTACTTATTGGGTTCCCAGACTATTCCAGCCTTCTGGCGGTGGGTGGTGGTCAGTTTCACTTCTTTTTTAGCAATGACACTTGTAGAAAAGTGGTAGCAATGGTACTTTTGGTGGAAAAGTGATATTTGTGTAAGCTAAACTCTTTCCGATGCTCTAGCACATCTTTGATCAAGACAGTACTGTTGTAGGAATGATATGATGTGAATCCTGATGTGATGTGGACTCTGGAATATGGTCGCATGTACCTTTTGGCCATGGTAATTGCATTTAGCTCATCTGTGCAAAAGCATCCTGTAACTACATAGGTATGAAAGGTCAATTTATGTTACCTCTGGACGATGCCTTTCAGAAAACTTCTTGCAGCACAGTAATACAAATAAGTTGTCGGTTTCGTTGAAAATGTGTGTGTGCATACATGCTAAGGGGCAGTTCATGACCCTTTGACTACTGAATATTGGTTCTAAGGAATTCTGAAGTCTCTTGCGCAAAGATTACCTTACAACTCATACTCACCAGCCAAAAAGGAGTCTTTATATATGTGGAGGCTTCAAAACATAAGCTGATTGCTATTTTTTCTGCACAAAGGCAATAGATCGACTCAAAGCTGGATCCCATCATTAACACCAGGTGGCCCCTAATAGATGATACCCTTCCTCAGGAGAGTAAGAAATACAAGCCGTTTGAAAGTGACACATTCTATAGCATAAGGGTAGTGTCATCATTAGTAGTTCTTTAATTGCTCTTTAATAGGTAGATCCGACGACCTGTAGCAAAAGAAAATGAAAGATCTGACGACCTGAACAATGTCACCCATGAATATTTAAATGAGCAAGGATTTCAGTTAACTCAAAAACACTTTCCAGTCCAAACACTCCATAAACCAAATTGTGTTTATTGGAATACTACAAATAATCACACATAAATCAGGAGTACGAAATATGAATACAGGATTTCAGCACACCAAGAATTCTAGATTAAGTTATTCCCAGAGTTCCCAAGTAATTTCGAATTAAATTTTAATCTGGGAGGATTTGTGAGTACCTTCTTCAGGACATTCTCATAGCTTGCCCTGCTGACCAGGGAGGAGGAGAGGATGAACGCATCACCACCCCTGTAGATGAGAGGCCTCAATCTGCTGTAGATTCACTGCTTCCTCCAATCGAGACTTACCAGTGTTTAGGGCACAGAACTGAGGCAGTGTTTGGTACAAATATTGTAATGCAAACGCTAACAGTTCATGGGAATAAGCAAAAATCAAAATGTGATTCATGTGTCATGGGATTACATCGATTAAAGAACAGATCCAAGGCCAAACAGGCTGATACTCTCTTTCAATTGCGAGATCTTCTCAAACGACGACGCTGGCATGCTCTCACCTTGAGTGACAATGGCAATAGCGTGCAGTGAAACAAACTGAAGCAAACCAGCTTGCTCCTAGGCGCAGGAACATCATCCGTTTCCTACCAAACTGAAGCAAACCAGCTCTTTTCATCTTCAGTGAAAGCAGTTCGTGCTGCTCTCCAGCTGCTCACTGGAGATTTCCAAATTCTTCTGCAGTGACAATATAAGCAGGTCGCACATCTTGTGATGTGAGGACATTTCTGATGGTAGGCAATAAAAAATGGAAGATTGATAGTCTACATTAACAACTTCTCTTCCGGTGCTGTCCATTTTGAAGATCCATCAAACATCTTTTGGTAATAAAACGAGTACAGAAGGTCACATACTTGCTACTGCTACTATATAATCCACCATTTCATAGTAAATGGAGGTACAACTCTCAGGGAAAGTATCGGCTGCAAACTTCACAGCTGAAAACTTCCTTCATTTTTGACAGCTAGACGGAAGCGAAACAGCCTTCTATCGTAAGGTACAAGAGAACCAGAAGTTCGCAGTGGTTACATGGGGACTGTTCTTCCAGAGTTGTTCTTGATTATCTGAAACAGGCACTTCCACAGAAGTATCTCCTGCACAATGACTCAAGAGGTGTTAAAACTTTGAAATTACATAATTACCAAAAGTAATTTTCAAAATCTTCAGTGAAAAGTCAAAATCAGAATATATGTATTGTGGATGATTGTTTTTTTTTTGTTTAGTATGTTAAAACTAAGTTTAGAAAATTAGCGAATGTAAGCCTTTTCTCCCTCCATTCTATAGTTTTCTTTTCTTTTTGTTACATCTAGTATGTAAGTAGCATAACTTCAAAAATATGTAAACAACATGAACTAATAATTTAAAACATGATCAAACAAAGAGGTTTTGTGAAGTGATAATACCTCTAAGTAAAGCCACACACAATCAATATCTGATAGTGATTTGTTAGGAAGAAAGGCACTTTAAAATAGGTCCATGATTATTTCTTCTTTCTCTAAACATATTTGCATATTCGTCCATTTAGTTTTAAGATAATGCGGGAAGTGCTAAGTTAAGTCAAAGGTTCTCTCTGTGCCACTGTGTGTGAAAGTGCTTAAAAAATCAAGTACCCTTGTCACAACACAGGTAAGGCGTGCCTGAATCCAGATATAGTCTTTCAGATTTTTATAGTGAATGGCTGAAAGGTGAAATGCCTATAGTAGCAAACATCCAAACTGAAAATGTTCCACGTTGATGCCACGTTCAAAACTGTAAACATGAGAGGTGCTGTGCCCTAATTTAAAATTCTGAAATCACATGGCTTTCGCTTAAAATATTCTGTGCACGATCAGCCCAGAAGTAAAATATTCAAGATAACCTGCCACATTGTTAGCACTTACAATGGACCCACCAAAATTTAATACTTTCGACAGAAACTGAATCCATGATCAGTGATTACCTCACAGACTGATTCGAACTTGTCTTCATTTTCTTCCTGGTAACTTCTCTTCGCCTTGGTGGTTGAAGCACCACTTTAATCGCAGTGTCGAACACAGCTTTTATGTTCTGTTCAGTATGATTAGAAAACACTGTTAATCCTGGCAATGTAAAGTTTTTATTTTGAAGAGAATGCCACAAGGGAGGACTAGAAATTGGCAGTTTTAAACTGAGAAACTGAGATGAGCAGAAACATACCCGCTGTGTCTTTGAGCTGCATTCTATATAGGCCACAGCACCTATCTGCTTTCTGAGCTCCTCTCCCTAACACAGAGAAAATTGCTACGAGTTGGAGTATCCAGCGCGCGGGTATCCTATTAGATGTGAAAGGAAAAAACACCTAAATTGATCTAGTATAGATGGTTGCTTTGTGCAGTCATATCACCTGTTCAGTAGTGATGATGGAGGCAGCAGGATGGTCAGCAAGATAAGATCTGTCTTCACGGAGATCTGCAATAGCAGAAAGTTTGAACCATGAAGATATGCACCGACATTTAAATAGCATAACTAATTTGGAATAACTAGACCAAGGTGGTATCAACCTCACCTAGTTTGGTCCCAACAAGAACTACAGGAATGCTAGGCGAAAATCGGCGAAGCTCTGGCATCCACTGTACAAAATACCTATCATCATGAGTGCTCATAGTTGTTTGATAATCTAAAGAAATGTATCCATGGAAGTAGTTCTATAGGGTTGTGAACTTGGCCATCTGTGGTTGACATGAATGCAGGTAAATAACAAATTCTAGCCAAAAAAGGAAAAGGAAAAAAGAGGCTGATTATGGCTGATTACATACATCTACTCCAACAATCAACAAGGATAAAACCTCTTCAATGCATCTTACTGTGACAACTTGAAATTCAAATTTATCTCAGCCACAATCCAAACCTAGATTACTGTTTTCTTGTTTCTTCTCATGGCTGCAAGTTACAGTTTCTTTTCTACAAAGTTCAATCTTATGCAATGTATTAATGGCATAAACATTACTTCCAGAGTGCAAATTAAAATCACTGAAACTACACACCAATTATGCCATACTAGCTAGGATGCAACAAACCATTACCCAACAGAATAGGAGTTTGAGTTTTTCTTTAAAGTAAGAGTTTGCAGGATTTCAGTGAGCGAAGCACTCTGATTTGTGATGTTCCCCATCGGTCTAATTAAATTCAAATAAAATTCTGATCTGGAAGCGTCCTCAGTACCTTCTTCAAGACGTTCTCATAGCTTGCCCTGCTGACCAGAGAGAACGAGAGGATGAACACATCAGCACCCCTGTAGCTGAGAGGCCTCAATCTGCTGTAATCCTCCTGACCTGCACAGAAGGCCAAGCCGAATCAACGATTCGCAGCAAAAGAAAGAGTAGGAAATGCTTGGGAGGCACTGCTGAAGCCTCCTCAATCTTCTGTAATCTGATCTCGCCCACCTGCCGTGTCCCAG
Organism: Echinochloa crus-galli; assembly: GCA_900205405.1. Taxonomy (NCBI): domain Eukaryota; kingdom Viridiplantae; phylum Streptophyta; class Magnoliopsida; order Poales; family Poaceae; genus Echinochloa; species Echinochloa crus-galli. Next base: position 4,174,008 of record OAMR01000002.1, on the reverse strand, counting down.
AGGCCCAAGTTGACGATTCTCCCATCCACCGAGACATTGGCACTGAAGTTGTCAAACACAGTGGGGATGTAATCCTGCAGAAACACATACAAACCCAGAGCAAGAATTCAAACACCACAACAAAATGATCCCACTGCTTCCTCCAATCGGGATTGGTACTGAATCTGCATTCCATTTCCTCCGAACCAGAGCTAGCCGGCGAATCCAAATCGTATCCGGAGGAATCTAGCTAAATGCAGGAAGAAAGAGGGGGCAGATATGGAGAACGAAAACGCAGGAAGAATGGAGCAGGGAGCTCGACCGTGGGGAACTTGTTGCAGGTGTAGCAGATGAGCATGCAGGTCTTCCCGACGGCGCCGTCCCCGACGGTGACGCACTTGATGAACTTGGCGACCGAGCTCGCCGCCGCCGCCGCTGCCGCACTCATCTCTTCCCCCGGCTTCCTCCCTCCTCACCGACCGGCCACACCTGGTTTCCTTCACTGGCTGCGCTTCCCAGCTTGGCCAATGCCTGGGTAATAAATGCAGCTCGTGTTCTTTATTGCGCTACCTGGGGGAGTGAGAGGTTGTGGAGAATCTTTATTTGTAGATACACCGCCAACCTCTTGCTGATTTTTTTTTTGCTTTTGCTATTTCAGTTTTGGGGGTGTTTAGTTCCTGGAAAAAGGTAAAAAGTGAAGTGAAAAAGTCACATCGGACACTGTAGCACTTTTTGTTTGTTTGTGGTAAACATTGTCGTACCATGACCTCACTAGGCTTAAAAGATTCGTCTCGTCGTGTACATCAAAACTATGTAACTAGTTTTTTTATTTACCCATGTTTAGTACTCCATGCATGAGAAGAGAGATTTGATCTGATAGGTGAATAGTGAAATTTGGAGAGAGAATTTTAGAAGTTGAAGGGAAGTAAACAAGGCCTTTGAACTCTTCCTGTCCGTAGAGTAGTAGATCCTGCCTTTATTTTGAAATTTGAACTGAGGAACATCATCTCCAGGATGTCCTAGAGCTTTCTTTCTGATTGCTATGTGATGAGGACACCCCAGGTTATTTGAACCGGACCGGTGATCGAACCGCTCAAGCCCTCGGTTCGATGGTTCATTGATTCAAATCGGTTAGACCGTCGGTTCAACACGGTTCAATTAGAATATAGGTTTCCTATAAAACACCAACACAAGCAAGGTCTGGTGGTAGCCCAGCCACGTGGGAATGCTAGCAGCGCGGGTTCGAACCGCGAGTTTTGGAGAATTTGGTGCCCGCTCTCTTCTTTTTCCGCCCAGGCGCCTCATGTCTACCGGTCCAAAGCGGTTCAGGTACCGGTTTAATGTCGGTTTTAGAAAAAACCAGCGGTTCGATGGAATATTCCCGGTCTGATTACACAGCCGATCTTTTAATCGAACCGGACCGGCGGAGGCTCTGGTTTCGGGTTTTTCCGGCCGGACCGCCGGTTCAAATAACTTTAAAAAATTTTCTCTCCAAACTTCATTCACCTATCACATCAAATCTCTCTCCTCATGCATGGAGTACTAAACGTGGATAAATAAAAAACCCACCTTTAACAAACCGATCCAAAACCAAATGCATGGAGTACTAAACGTGGATAAATAAAAAACCCACCTTTAACAAACCGATCCAAAACCAAGAAAGAAAGAAAAGAAGGAATTTTAGCACAAGGTTCGCCAGACTTGCTTCTCGCTGCGCTCGATCAAAGAAAGAGAAATCGAACAAGAGCTGCGCTCGACCAAGAAGTCATGGGGCTAGCTCGAACGATATAAAGATGGAATCAGCAGTGTTAGAAGGTACTTCAAGCATGGAATACTAAACGTGGATAAATAAAAAAACTAGTTGGATGGTTTTGATGTACACGACGAGACGAATCTTTTGAGCCTAGTTAGGTCATGGTAGGACAATGTTTACCACAAACAAACGAAAAATGCTACAGTGCGCTACAGTGTCCGATGTGACTTTTATTTTCACTTCACTTTTTCTCTTTTCACATAAACTGAACACCGCCATGTTTTTGTTTTGGCTGGGCTTTGGACACCCGAATCCGTCGCTCGCTCCTCTCGTGGCAGATCCCTAGCGTTTTGTATTCTTGCTGGTCTCGGCCCCGTGATTGCACTTTGCACATGCGCATGCGCATGTGACGATTCTGGTAGTATTGCTAATTTCTCTCGTTTGGCACTACTACATTCATTCGGCGCCCATTTGGGGTTGGTACGTGTCACACTCACACGTGCGGCTGTAAAAAGAACCGAGGGCGGGCAAAAATGCTCGCCTTTGGCGTATCTCTTATACTGTATTTTACAAAAAATGATTTTAAAACTTCGATTCCTTCGGGTCAAAGTTGTCCCAAAGTTCTTTGCTTATGTAGTTGGGCCGCTAGGCCTTCCTTGGGCCTCCAACGCAGTTTTTTACGTACCTGTGTAGTGAAAGCTGTTAAACCTGGTTGCAGGGGCGACGCATGCACCAGGGTAAAATGAGAATCCTAAAGCTATTTATACTGGAGCATTGATGTGGATTGTAGAATTGCTATAGAATTGATGAAGATGTGCACCAGGGTGTTGCTGGGTCTAGCTTCGGCTCTGCCTGGTTGTGTGTGTTTTCTCATTCTCTATAACCGGTTCTTTTTTCTGTTTTTTTACTTCACTTCTCGCCTTAGTCATGGATGAGATCACAAGGGTTTGTGTATGCATTTCCCTGATGATGTAGTGCCAGTCGAACAAGAATAAATAAGAATTGGAGTTTTGGCGGCATAATCTAGATCGAGTCCAGAGGTTACTCAGCTAAAGCTACATCCATGGTAGCATACTAGCATGCGTCAGAGGAACAAAGAACACAATTAGCACATTTATTTATTTATTCAATATAAACATTATTGTGGAACATAAAGATATAATTAAATCATTATAGGAAAAAAACTAAGCGAAGTAAATCGTCGGACGCATTATTCAATTTTTACGCTACACTACGGGGACGTTGCGTTATTTTATACAGAAAAAATTACTCGACCGATTTTAACAGGGAAATGAGTTCCACGGCGGCCGTCGCCGCGTTCTGTGCCGCCAGCGGCGCGAACACCCCCGCCTCGTTGGACTCCGCCGATCCGCCGCCGGCGAGATCGGAGAGCGCCCTGACGGCGATGAACGGCGCGCCCTGCTGCGTCGCCACCAGCGCCACGGCGGCCGTCTCCATGTCGACGGCGGTGACGCAGAACCTGTCCCGGAGGAACTCCTTGTACGCGGCGTTGTCGACGAACACGCTGGCGCTGCAGCTGCGCTCCACCCTCGCCACCGCCGGCGGCCGCGGCAGGCACGCCGTGCCGGTGCCGCCGGTGCCGTTGCCGACGTCGACGCAGCGCTCGAGCTCGAGCCCCTCCAGCTTCCCCGAGAGCTTGTAGTAGCCGTCGTCGACGGGGGCCAAGAACGCGTGCTCGCGCACCTCCGGCGTGCCGCTCGCCGCCGGGAACACCTCCTCCGGCTGGTACCAGACCCGTTGAGCGGGTTGCTGCTGGCGGCGGCGGCGTTCTTGCCGGTGGTGGTGACGGTGTAGGATGAAATGTTGAGGCTGCCGAACTTCCTGGTGTAGTCGCCGTTGGGCTCCAGGGCGAGCTCGTCGTCTGGGCCGTCGCCATAGCGCTGCCAGTTCCAGAGGCCGGTGTGCGCCCAGTAGCGTGGGATGGCTTCCAGAGAAAAAAGTCCAAAACACCCCCTGTTGCTCAGGTGCCGACCCCACCCTTCAATGTCTTTTTGCCACGTAGGCTGCTAACGTGTCAATCCAGTCAGCAAAACCCGATCAAAAACCAGTCATTGGTTTTAATAATTTATCCAAAGGTGTGTTTTGATCCGGTTTAGCAGCAAAGTTAGAGGGTTAAATAGACCAATTCATACGTTAGGGGGTTATTTGGACGTTTGTTATATTGATTTAATCTAAAAATCATAACTAATTTATTTTACATCATAAAATGAAAATATTACCAAAAAATTCTAAAATCTACCTAACTATTGGTGCTCCATTTGGAATTATTTTGACCTTATCCAATATAGTGTAAAAACAACAATTTAAAAGAAAAATATGCATAACTAAAAGCAATAAAACACTAGGGCACATGCATATATATGATAAGAAT
>OAMR01000002.1:4130519-4166547 GCA_900205405.1 Echinochloa crus-galli | reverse complement strand
GCAGGAGGGCACCAGGCTGTCTCTTATACACATCTCATCAAAACTATGTAACTAGTTTTTTTATTTACCCATGTTTAGTACTCCATGCATGAGAAGAGAGATTTGATCTGATAGGTGAATAGTGAAATTTGGAGAGAGAATTTTAGAAGTTGAAGGGAAGTAAACAAGGCCTTTGAACTCTTCCTGTCCGTAGAGTAGTAGATCCTGCCTTTATTTTGAAATTTGAACTGAGGAACATCATCTCCAGGATGTCCTAGAGCTTTCTTTCTGATTGCTATGTGATGAGGACACCCCAGGTTATTTGAACCGGACCGGTGATCGAACCGCTCAAGCCCTCGGTTCGATGGTTCATTGATTCAAATCGGTTAGACCGTCGGTTCAACACGGTTCAATTAGAATATAGGTTTCCTATAAAACACCAACACAAGCAAGGTCTGGTGGTAGCCCAGCCACGTGGGAATGCTAGCAGCGCGGTTCGAACCGCGAGTTTTTGGAGAATTTGGTGCCCGCTCTCTTCTTTTTCCGCCAGGCGCCTCATGTCTACCGGTCCAAAGCGGTTCAGGTACCGGTTTAATGTCGGTTTTAGAAAAAACCAGCGGTTCGATGGAATTTCCCGGTCTGATTACACAGCCCGATCTTTTAATCGAACCGGACCGGCGGAGGCTCTGGTTTCGGGTTTTTCCGGCCGGACCGCCGGTTCAAATAACTTTAAAAAATTTTCTCTCCAAACTTCATTCACCTATCACATCAAATCTCTCTCCTCATGCATGGAGTACTAAACGTGGATAAATAAAAAACCCACCTTTAACAAACGATCCAAAACCAAATGCATGGAGTACTAAACGTGGATAAATAAAAACCCACCTTTAACAAACCGATCCAAAACCAAGAAAGAAAGAAAAGAAGGAATTTTAGCACAAGGTTCGCCAGACTTGCTTCTCGCTGCGCTCGATCAAAGAAAGAGAAATCGAACAAGAGCTGCGCTCGACCAAGAAGTCATGGGGCTAGCTCGAACGATATAAAGATGGAATCAGCAGTGTTAGAAGGTACTTCAAGCATGGAATACTAAACGTGGATAAATAAAAAACTAGTTGGATGGTTTTGATGTACACGACGAGACGAATCTTTTGAGCCTAGTTAGGTCATGGTAGGACAATGTTTACCACAAACAAACGAAAAGTGCTACAGTGTCCGATGTGACATTTTCACTTCACTTTTTCTCTTTTCACATAAACTGAACACCGCCATGTTTTTGTTTTGGCTGGGCTTTGGACACCCCGAATCCGTCGCTCGCTCCTCTCGTGGCAGATCCCTAGCGTTTTGTATTCTTGCTGGTCTCGGCCCCCGTGATTGCACTTTGCACATGCGCATGCGCATGTGACGATTCTGGTAGTATTGCTAATTTCTCTCGTTTGGCACTACTACATTCATTCGGCGCCCATTTGGGGTTGGTACGTGTCACACTCACACGTGCGGCTGTAAAAAGAACCGAGGGCGGGCAAAAATGCTCGCCTTTGGCGTATCTCTTATACTGTATTTTACAAAAAATGATTTTAAAACTTCGATTCCTTCGGGTCAAAGTTGTCCCAAAGTTCTTTGCTTATGTAGTTGGGCCGCTAGGCCTTCCTTGGGCCTCCAACGCAGTTTTTTACGTACCTGTGTAGTGAAAGCTGTTAAACCTGGTTGCAGGGGCGACGCATGCACCAGGGTAAAATGAGAATCCTAAAGCTATTTATACTGGAGCATTGATGTGGATTGTAGAATTGCTATAGAATTGATGAAGATGTGCACCAGGGTGTTGCTGGGTCTAGCTTCGGCTCTGCCTGGTTGTGTGTGTTTTCTCATTCTCTATAACCGGTTCTTTTTTCTGTTTTTTTACTTCACTTCTCGCCTTAGTCATGGATGAGATCACAAGGGTTTGTGTATGCATTTCCCTGATGATGTAGTGCCAGTCGAACAAGAATAAATAAGAATTGGAGTTTTGGCGGCATAATCTAGATCGAGTCCAGAGGTTACTCAGCTAAAGCTACATCCATGGTAGCATACTAGCATGCGTCAGAGGAACAAAGAACACAATTAGCACATTTATTTATTTATTCAATATAAACATTATTGTGGAACATAAAGATATAATTAAATCATTATAGGAAAAAAACTAAGCGAAGTAAATCGTCGGACGCATTATTCAATTTTTACGCTACACTACGGGGACGTTGCGTTATTTTATACAGAAAAAATTACTCGACCGATTTTAACAGGGAAATGAGTTCCACGGCGGCCGTCGCCGCGTTCTGTGCCGCCAGCGGCGCGAACACCCCCGCCTCGTTGGACTCCGCCGACCCGCCGCCGGCGAGGTCGGAGAGCGCCCTGATGGCGATGAACGGCGCGCCCTGCTGCGCCGCCACCAGCGCCACGGCGGCCGTCTCCATGTCGACGGCGGTGACGCCGAACCTGCCCCTGAGGAACTCCCTGTACGCGGCGTTGTCGACGAACACGCTGGCGCTGCAGCCGCGCTCGACCCTCGCCACCGCCGGCCGCCGCGGCAGGCACGCGGTGCCGGTGCCGTTGCTGACGCAGCGCTCGAGCTCGAGCCCCTCCAGCTTCCCGGAGAGCTCGTAGTAGCCGCCGTCGACGGGGGCCCAGAACGCGTGCTCGCGCACCTCCGGCGTGCCGCTCGCCGCCGGGAACACCTCCTCCGGCTGGTACCAGACGCCGTTGAGCAGGTTGCTGCTGGCGGCGCCGGCGGCGGCGACGGTGTAGGATGTGAAGTTGAGGCTGCCGAACTTCCTGGTGTAGTCGCCGTTGGGCTCCAAGGCGAGCTTGTCGTCCGGCCCGTCGCCGTAGCGCCGCTAGTTCCAGAGGCCGGTGTGCGCCTGGGATGGCAACGTCTCCGATCTGGCAGCCGGGGTCGGCGTTGCCGGCGATGCCCAAGTGCACGATGCCCTTGATGTCGAAGAGGGTGAGGAGGAGCTGGGTGGTCACGCCGGAGTTGAGCTGCATGCAGGGATTATACTATACCATTCAGTGATGTATCATTAGAGGTTGAATTCAATCATGGATTGGATTGATATTTAATTACCATGCCGAGTCCCGTCATGACGATGACGACCTTCTGCTCTCCGATTGTGCCGAAGCGAAATCTCCTTCCTTAATAATAGAGAAAAAAGACATATGGGAACTTGATTATGTGGTGGCCAATTTGATTTATTGCAAGTGTGTCTCCATCCATTAAGGCCTTGTTTAGATACCAAATTCCACACCCAAATTCACTATGTAAAAAGAAGATTCCCCATCATATCAAAATGTCATAACATGCATGGAGTACTAAAAATAGATGAAATAAAAAACTAATTGCACAGTTTTGTTGTACTCTACGAGACGAACATTTTGAGCCTAATTAATTAATTTTTGGACAATTTTTCACATATACAAATAAAATGCTACAGTGCGCACGTACCCCAAAACTCTCAAATTTGGCTCCCAAATTTGGGAACTAAACAGGGCCTAACAGAATGCTGATCGATCGAGCTACGACTCTGAGAGTCTGAGCCAGCCTAGTGTAGATGCAGAGGCCCCAGTTGCATGAACTGATGAACACACGTGCATGAATCTGGTTACGGTGTTGGTCCAACAAGGACCGTGACTTAATTAATTATTGGTCATCAGTCAGACACTCTCAGACGTCGGAAACCACGTGCAAACAAGAGGTGGTAGTATATATAGTATACGTAGTAATATTCATGAGGGAATATATTGGAGGTCTGTAGCATATGGAGAGACGACCGGTGAAGTTTCCTGTACTGTACGTACGTGCGACAGATGGGCACGTATGTACTCCCTCTGTCCCACAAAGACCGTTCATTTAGGTTTATCCTAAGTCAAACTACCTTACGTTTGACCAAGTTTACAATAAAAACTATCAATATTCATAACACTAAATAGGTATAGTATAAAAATATACTTCGTAATGAATCTAATAAAACTTGATACACATCAAAAGTATTGATATAATTTTATATAAACTTAGTCAAACATAAGATGGTTTGACTTAGGACAAACCCAAATAGACAGTCTTTGTGGGACGGAGGGAATACGACATAATCAACTGCACGAGCCCACGAGTTTCCAAGTCAACTAATAATCCTCCAGCAATGCAAGAGATCGAGAGCTTTGTCCACACGCATGGCTGATCGAACGCATGCGCCCACTTGGCGGCATCTCATCCGAGCGTCACACTTGCATTGTCCCACACGGTGTTTATTCCGGGCCACGCACGATGCATGAATAGTATTTGATGATCGAATAGAAAGATCGGATCCCACTGATTCTGACTCAACGACATGCGCAGCAATTATCATCCATCCTCTTGATCCCCTTCGATCTTGATCAACTTGGGTGAGCTAGCAAATCTTTTGTTTAACATAAACTGGCAGGACGACCTGCCGCCCGTTTATTAATTAATATATAGGAGAAATAACAAGGCCTAATCCCAAGAAAAAAGAAAAGATAAATCACACAGTAGCCTCTCATTACAAGGTGTTTTGCACCTGCAATATACCATGCACCCCGTACTTCATATTTGATCTTCGCTAGAAAGCGAAATAGCCGACTTGTACGCTTTCTTCTCAAGACCTAGCGTTGCACTCTTTCCAAATTTCCCAAGACCACCAACATCATCAGGGGACGAAAAGCCTTAAGCGCGGTAAATCGTTCAAGTAATATATATGCGCGCGCATACGAAGAACAATTATCTAGGAGTAGCTAGCCGCGCCATGATGTGGGATCTCAACGCGTTATCTCCGGTCAAAACGTAGACAATCATTTCTAGTTTCTAGCTAAGATAAATAAAATCCCAGAGGGTAGACAAGCTTAAACACGAACGAACAATCATATATATATCAACAGCGCAACCACCAATATCTTCTATCTTAACATGCATGAAAAACTAATACTGAAACAGTTTAATCATACACTTTGCGAAATGATCGACGCCGCGCGCGCTTACGTACGTGTCTTTTAGAAATTGGAAGGAATAAATTAAACTTTTTTGATGAAATACCAATAGCTGACCTCTACTACTACGGAGCTTTCCTCCATTTTTTTCGCAAGCAATGCGTTGATGCGTACCTGAGGAATCGAGATAAGGGGGCAGGCCTCCTTTCGCCGGCGAGAAACGCGGCGACCGGAGCAGCGGCTCCACCTCGAAGGCGTTGGGCACGACGACGCCGATGAACGGCCCATGCCGGTTCGCCCGCCGGATGGACCGCGCCGTCCTCTCCGGGACGGCGGCGCCGACGGCGGCGGCGGCGAGCAGCGGCAGCAGAAGAAGATGCAGACGGCGCGTGCTCGGCATGATGGTTTGATTGATGAATAATGTATGTTTAGGATTTGGTTCGGGATGGAGTAGTATCAGGCAGCAGTGGGTGTTGTTATATATAGTGTTTGAGAAGATCGATCGAGTTCGTTGGGGCATGTGAATAATAAAAGTAAACCGTTGAATTTGATTGAAGCAGCCGATCCACGTACGCAAACCAGATATATCTATCTTTCCAAAGTCCATTTTTCCGCGTCCACAAGAGAGCGATCCCTAATCCCGTTATTTTATCATTCCACGGTATTTCAAAATGGCAGACTATTTTATTTTACTGTCCCAAATGGCTGTGGTTATTTGAACAATTGAACGACCCAACTTTTAATCGAGAAGAAACCAAATGGATAATTCATCTCATTCTGATGCTCAAACTATTCAGGATCGGTTGTTTTCTGTCTAATGAATTCTCTTTTAGTTTCTTTCTCCTCATTCAAGTTGTGTTTAAAGTTCAAATTTTATTTGTAGTATGATAGCCAACATCATACCATATGCTAGAAAAGTATACCACCTCATAGCAAAACTTGTCTACCTTTGATTATGTGGAAATAAAATCGAGCTCCATGATCACATCTCGTACCGCCTATCTTCATAATGAAAATGGAGGGCTTTGCTTGCAAGATACTAGCGCTGGTCATCTGCACCAACACCATTGGATGCTTCATCCTCCTCGTCCAGGTCCACCAATTCATCCCTGACAACAAACAGCACAGAAAACGCTAGTTAATAATGGCAACTCATACGTGCTTTTTCACTAACTAGTTTCACTGGCCGGCGCTCAGGATAAACATAATAAGAGCTCAAGAAAGTATGAGAGGTAATGTATACCTCAGCCTGTATCTTCTTCCTCTTCTTGTTTTGTCAGGTAAGGCTTCCTTATCTTTCTTCTTCTTTTCAGCATCTGCAGTGTTAGCCTCTTCTAGGAAACCACTCAGAAGATCATCCAAATTTATTCCATCATAAGGGATCACATAATCATCACCCCTAAGAGTCCTTGCAAGACCCTTAACCTTGTCAATCAAAGCTGCTCATAGATCAGAACTGCAAATTAATTCTTTCCACTACTGACTACCATTGATAACAATAACTGTGACCACTAAGAGCTTTCGAAACATTACTATTCACTATATCCAACGACCACTTGTTTTTCACAGCATGTCTAACAAACTCCACCCTCAGAACCAGCTCTTTCCTCTCAACAGCAGCAAATTTGACATCTTTGATCAGATCTTTGATATTCCTTTTCTCCATGCTATAGTCCTCTCTTTCAACTGGGGAAAAAGAATACAGGTCATAAAATCATAACATCTGTACAATACAACTTGATAAACACGAACTTCGCCAATGCCTCACCTTCTTTGTTTGAATCAAATCCAATATCCTTTTCGGCAAGATGGATCTCTTTAATCAGGCCTAACAACTTTTTCTTCTTCGCAGCATACCTCTGTCTCAACTTTTCTTCTTTACTCTTCTTCAGTGAAGCAACTTCTCTTTTTGCCTTGTTAACCCAATCAGTGGACAAGAAATTCTTACCCTTTACTTGATCTGCAGTAGGGGCATCTTTTATATATAGAACCCAAGAGAATCTGCCCATTCTTTTCAAAGAAGTGTTGCAAACTGCCCACTGCCGGGTCATTTCATTTGCAATTTGCTTTAACTACAAAATAAAAATTATAAAGATTCATTAAACAATTGTAGCTACAAAATTATATCTTGACATTTAAGTACAAATGCAATCGAGCAGGTCGTGAAACGTTCAAGCATTTTTAGGAACAAAAAAGAAGAGATGGCATGACTGCATACCAAGAATTACCTCAATTATGAATTTTACAACTCAGTATCTGACATTACCAAGACCAGATCCTATCAAATCATATTTATTTTAGATAATAGGCCACAGCCAAAATTTATTTTCATGACTGCAGCTAATGTTGATATATGGTTGTACCCACTGTCAATACATGAAGAATATGACTTCTACGATTAGAAGACTGAGTCTAAGAGAACTTGGACTTGCACGTACAGCAATCTGAATAAAATGAGTGAGTGAGACATGGATATATGTTGCACTTACAGTGGCACAAATAATGCAGAATAGCCTTTTTTTCATGCAAATTCAGATAAAGAAATGAACCAGATAGTATTCCGAGATTCAATTGCACTGAGAGTCTAACATATCGAATCAAAAATGAAACACAGAGAGAATGAATAAAGCACTGAAAGGCGCAAAAACTTCAGGAAAATGAAAAAGACTGCAAAAATGATGACAATGAGGGCCATAGATAAGATATATTTTATCTCCTTAAAATTGTCATTTCTTGTTACACTTAGAAAGGCCAAGGCTTCATCAAGCCTTTTTGTTTCAAGCTTAGTCCCAAACTCGGTCATTTTCTTAGCATAACTTATGCCAAGAACTATGCAAAGGCTTTCTAGAGCTGAAATTAACAAAGATTAAAGAGAATTTTAGTGTAAGTGTAACTTATATGGACTGTGCAGAGGCTTTCCAAGGCTGAAATTAAATGAGGCTAAAAAGGTTGGTTAAGTGAGTGGAATACCTTCTTTTTTCTTCTTAATCACAAGCTCCTCATCTGTTTCTTCATTGGTAGGTGCCATTGTCAAAGCACTTTCAGCAATTTGCATCAACTAAAAGATTAGCACAAGTGTTAAATAATCCTCAAAAGAAGATATTTCAGACAGCAATAATCCTCAAAAGTTTATGCTAAAATATTGGCTCTGTGTTATGCTTAATAGTTCCCGCCATTTTTAAATTGATCATACTCTGTTCTTATTATATGGCTGGGTGCAGCTAAGCTACTGTTTGCTGCCGCGGTTAAGCAAGCCCAAACAAAGCCAGCTAAAAGAGTGTGAGAGTGTGAGTTGTGTGTGGGCTTGTGCTGTGTGCAGGCAGCAGAGGTTGGGCTAACAGGCAGGACCGAGCACCAAATGAGCATGAGGAACGGAAAAGAAAACACACGATGTGGCAAGAAGCAATTTGGCACTTGAGTTGAACATTTCTGCACACTTGTTCGTTACCTGTTCCTATATGAGGTATATCTATTCATTATACTTATGAACAGAATAAAAAAAGTAGAGAAGAAGCAAAAGTCCCCAATGGTTCCAAGACGACTGGATATCATTCAACAGCTTCCAATCTTACTTTCCATTCCAGCCCATCTTTGCCAAAACATGAACTGACAAATGTAGAAAGATGAGACAATCTGTCATGGAGGTAACCATCTTCCTCACTCTATCTGCCACTGCCTTCTCATTACTTGCCATCTAGACTAACCGTGTAGTATATATAAGCACCGAATGTGGCAAATGATAACCAATAGATACGCATATACTACTCACCCAATAGCACCAATTTTTCAGATGATGTGCATTCTAGCTAAGTTTACCTAAGTCATTCCATTATATATGCTGGCCATGACCAGGGAAGGAAGGGCAATGAGTAAAAGACAATCTGAACCTTCACAATGTTTTTTCTACCGTCAACACAATTTACTCAAAAGGAAACACTATTCTTTCAATGTTTCTTACATTGAAAAGGCCAAAGCCAGCTTATTCCATATAACAACAAGCTATTGTAAAAGCCGAAGCCAGCTTTATATATAAAGCATAACAAGTCACATGGTTCGGCTGGAAGCACCAGCACCATTACAAAAAAACATCAGTGCCCAACACTGAGTAACAACTCGCTCCAGACGACACCAACAACAGCAGTCAAATTGCACAGGACAATCAACTACTAACAACTGCGGAGCAGCTAAACAGGCAGCATGCACAGCAACGTTGCCAGGCGAAAGCACAAATCAGAGAGGCATCAGGCTATGAAGAACAGCCTAGGAACAAAAGACAAAGGAACAATCTTTCTCTTCTTTCTTCTTTTATTTTCTTCAGTTATATAAGAAATCAATTCAAGGTCTGACATTGTATAGCTACAATGCACATACACCATTCATAAACATCATGGCATACAATGAGAGAGACGTCAATGCTTCACATACCTTCAATCGGTCAAAGCAGCAACCCAACGTTTGGTGTGCGTACCCTAAAAAATCCAAGCAACATTTTATATGGTCAGCTATTTGGAAATTATAATAATGATGGCAACATTTTATATGGTCCGATTATTTACACGGGTATAAACACCATAACCCGAGAGATATTCAAGTGCCACTACATCTAATGGTTCCAAGGCTTGCACATACTCTTCAAGTGTGACTGAAACTTCAAGTGTGATACTGTAATTATTGTATAGATAATAAAGTTCACACACTCGGATTTTGTATGATCATGATGTCATAAACTCTGATTTTTCCCACACTACTGCTGAACCACAAGTCCTATGACCCTGTTTCAAAAAACTGCATCTCTAACAGAATAGCTAGATGGTTCCCATAAAAAGTGCAATGTAATGATTAATTAGCAAAGTGCACCTATTTAGTGTTGCTTTTCTTTCTGTATCCAATGTAATTAAGACTAGCAAATCTATTTTGGCCACTTGGTTAGGGTTTCAATCCAAATGCTGTAGCGGTGAGAAGGGAAAAGGGGGAGGCGGAGACAAGGGAGGCGGAGGCGAGCTGTGCCGAAGATGGAAATCGGCCGACGCAGAGTCCGGTCGCGGCCACCGCAACGGCGACCTCCTGGGGGAGAAGGTCGAGGCGGCCGGCGAGGATAAGGGCGAGGCAGAGATGGGAGGCGGCGGGGAAAAGGGCGAGGCGGAGATGGGGACGGCAGACGAGCCTAGTTATTTGAACCGGACCGGACCGGTCGGTCCGACCGGTTAAATCGGGAACCGGAGGCCTCATCGGTCTGGTTCACTTAAAAGACCGCCTGTGCAATTGAACCGGTATTAACCGGTTGAACCGGCCGGTTTTGAGGAAAAACCGCTAGAAAACCGGGCATTCGAACCGCTGTACCCACGGCATCCACTACAGAGCACAAGTTCTTCACCACCAGACCACTCGAGTGGGTTCACTTAAAAGACCGCCTGTGCAATTGATACAGAGCACAAGTTCTTCACCACCAGACCACTCGAGTGGGTTCACTTAAAAGACCGCCTGTGCAATTGAACCGGTATTAACCGGTTGAACCGGCCGGTTTTGAGGAAAAACCGCTAGAAAACCGGGCATTCGAACCGCTGTACATGCGCAGGGGCAATGCGGAGGTGGGAACACGCCGTCAGGAGGGGTGGGAAGGGAATAAAGCCTAAAAAACTTGCATGGATGGGGCTTTGAACCCACGGCATCCACTACAGAGCACAAGTTCTTCACCACCAGACCACTCGAGTGGTTCTATTTAGAACCATAATATACATCTATTTGAACCGGTTAAACCACCGGTCCAACCGATTTAAACCAATGAACCATCGAACCGAGAGCTTGAGCGGTTCGATTATCGGTCCGGTTCAAATAACTATACGGAGGAGTACCTGGCGAAGGGAGCCGAGCGCGCAAGGGGATGAGGAGGGCCGGCGGCGGAGGCGGCCTCCGTCGTCGCCCGTCGCGAGTCTCCCGTCTCTTTTTTCGCAAGGGAAACGAACCGGTGCCCGGCTTGGTTTTATTAAAAAAGTGAGCTAGGATTTTTTTTGGGCCGGGGCTGTTTTGCGAGCCATTTTTTCTCGGCGCAATTTGTGATTTTTCTTTTTTGAGATCGACCACTGCTTTCATTGATCAGTCAAGAGAATTACAATATGATGCAAGAAAACTACGGACAACCGGTGGTGCTTGAGATTGCCACTTCACCTCCAGCATGTCCTTGAAAAAAAAAGGAAACAATTTGTGATTTGTTTGGTTTCGTTCGTCGCTACTCCATCCAACTCGCTTCCCCTCAAAAAAAAAATCCAGCTCTCTCTCCCCCTTCTGTTCATCTGTTTTTTTTTTCACGAGACAATTCTGTTCATCAGTTTCTTTCACCATGGCATGTGCAGAACAAAGCTGCTAGCGCTTACGGTCGCTGATCTGCCTCGCCGTCCGCAATCACGACAATCTCAGTTCTCACGATCTAATTCGCGTAACCTCTTGTTCGCTAAAACGGCCGCGGCCACGGCCATCAGTTGCTTCGATGAGCAACTTGTTATTGTGTTGTCGAGCTCGCCAAGGCCGCCCGGGAAGGCTCTAAAGGTCATAGCAGGGGCTCCATTTGTGGCCAGAAGCTTGAAATTTGGTCATAGCAGGGGGTCCATTTGTGGCCGGCAGCTTTAAATTTGATGATCGCTTGCTTGGCTACTGTTTAGTATTTCTTAACCCAGTAAATTGGTACTAGTTTAATCATTTGTGTACACGTCCAGTTTAACTGAAACAGCAGGTACATTACCAAGAATCTTGCAAACAAGAGTCAAACTAAATTTATAGTCATTCCTAGACAGAGAGAGACACGCCGGTGAACATGGAAAATCAAACCACCGGCCTAATGAGTTCATTGGAAAATGGATGCATTCTACATAAAAAGCAACCACCAACAAACAAATCACTTGTGACAAGGAGCTTTACACCTAATAAAACAGAGATATGGAATAGTAAAAGAACATTGCATTTAGCCTAAAACTAGTTGAACTGGAGCAGTTGAAGAAACCCCATCCATGATCTGCTTGAGCGTGTTGCCCTTCTCCTCGTCGCTCCAGGATTGTTCCTGCGTCACCATCTCCCAGTCCCAGTGCCCCTTGTAGCGAACATGCCCATTCTTGAACATGGCAAGGCGGCACAACGCCGTGCTTACTCTCACCACAAACTTGACAAGGAAAATCTGCCTCGCTGTTCCCTTGAAACCAGCCACAACAAACTCCTTCAAGTGATGCTGCCGAAGCTGCGCCGGTGGCCACTGTATCTCTTTACCAGGCTTCTCCTTGTCTGGCACAATGTGGATGTGAAGGCTCTCGAGGGAAGGTGCCATCTCAAGGAGAAGACGAGGCCATGTGACATCCCAGGACGAAGGCACATCTGCGACCAGCAGCCGCCTCAGGTTTGGCAAGAATTCTGACGGGGAGCTCGACGGCGCAATCCATCTGTAAGGACCAGTGAATCGGATAATGAGGGTCCTTATGTCCGGCGTGCAGTCAAGATACATGTCGAGCTCCACCTTCAGATCCGAGTCTAGTCCAACAATGCCACGGCGCATGGTAAGGTTCCGTCGACTGAGGCAAGGAAATGACCTAGACTCAAAGAACACTGTGCTTCTAAGCGAAGCCAGGCTCTCAAGACAAGGAAGAGCCATCAGCAGTAGCTGTCGGAATGTGCAATTCTCCACCACGAGCTCTCTGATTTGTGAACTGGGGGCGTCTCCACAGCCACAGTCAAGGGCGTGCCCTTGCCACTGCTGCAACCGCAGGAGACGAGGTGCAGCGTCTGCAACTGGGGGCACAAGGTGAAGATGTCCTCATAGGCTGCCGCAGGAGTCGATTCCGGCATGCCTTGCAGGACGAGCATGGTGAGAGCGCTGAACTCGAGCAGGGGTGGGAGCACGCAGCCAGCAAGCTTGAGACTTCGCAGGCATGACGCGCGGGGCTTCTTGCACAGGCCATGGCTAGGAAAGGTGTGGATGTCTTCTCCTTCTCTATTACACGTCGGCTTAGCGACGGCCTCAAGGTCCTCGACGCCCCAAGCATCGATGGCCTCCGCGACGAGACGGTTCATGCAGCCGGCATTGCCGGTGATGAAGAACTCGAGGCTGAGCCTCTCCACCTTCTGGCGAAGTCCTTCCAGTAAGCTCTCCGTGGCGCTGGTGAAGGCGCGCATGGCGCGGCGCTCGTACCTCCTGACGTTGGGCACAAGCACCCGGCCTACAGCGCCGCGGCGGTAGTGTAGAACAGTCAAATTGGTGCGGATGTCGTCGAGGAGGCGAACGCATCGGTGGTAGCGCGGCGGGAGCATGTCGCTGGCCCTCAGATCAAGGGCGCCGAGCTCGCGGGGGAGGTGCGCCCACCGGCTGGAGAGCGAGCCGGCGCCCACCACCGTGCGGGTGTCGAGACGGCGCAGGATGAGGAGGAGGAGCTCGTCGGGGAGGGCACTTATCCGGTCTTCACGGCGGGCCGACAGCGGTCGGCGCCGGGGCAGGATTTGATCCGCCCCGCTCCTGCCACTGCTTCTCCTCGCCATGGGAGCGGTACCGGCCGCCAGCGAATGGCGCTGGAGCAGGAACCGAGCCGCCCCGGTCTTGCCGCTGCTTCTCCTCGCCATGGGAGCGGTACCGGCCGCCAGCGAATGGCGCTGGAGCAGGAACCGAGCCGCCCCGGTCTTGCCGCTGCTTCTCCTCGCCATGAGAGAGGTACCTCCGCCTGCGCGATGAACCGCGTAGCGAGCAGATGCGCCTGGCTCGCGGCAGCGGTGGCGCTTAAATAGCGCCGTCGGAATCGACATCGGAACCTGTTCGGACTAGGCCCGACCGAAAAGTTGGCGGCTTTGTGTGGATCAGCGAATCCGAAACGGGTCCGCCGGCGAGAAGATCTGGCGTGGGGGACGGAGCGCCGGCGGCTAGTGTGTGGTTCTGGGGTTGGGGGAAATGGACACGGAGCGCCTCCGATGCAGGGACTGTGAAAGAGACGAAGACGAACCAGCCTGGGTGGAGGAAGTCAAGGGGCAGAGGCGTGCGATAGGAACGGTGGCCGGCGGAGTGTTCGATGGCGGCGGCGGCGGCGGCCGGCGAGCGGTGCGGGAGCAGAGTGTGAATCGAAGGCGCTGTGGTTATCGTTTGCTGGGGGGAAGAGGAGACGAGACGAGACGATGAAACTGATGGGTGGGCTTTTAGGTTTTTCGTAGTGGAGGCCCGTTAGTGGAGAACGTGTTCACACTGCCACAGGCCTTCTGGGCAGGAAGCCATGGCCCGACAAAAAAAAAACTAAGCCACAAGCTAGCAGTTCTACTAAACAAAATAGGGGCGAATTGTCTTTTCCCTAGGCGCTACTCACAGTTGCCACAGAACAAATGAAAACTCTGTACACTCATCCTTTCTCTAAGTTAAATCTTCAAGACTAGATCAGTCCACAAAAAGGAACAAGGTACAAGAAAATGGCAGGACAGGCAAGATCACCCTTTCATAAAAAAGAATATGCTTCTGAAATTCCTCCAAGAAAAGACTTGGCTGATATATGAAAGATTAAACTGATCCTCTAACCCTATTCTCTGCTTCATGATCAATTTACCAACTAAACTAAACCGCTAAAGAGAGAGCATACCTACACTAAACAGGGCTGCAGAATATTACTCTAGATTCTAGCTATGCACAGTGTTTCACGGATGCAAAAACATCAGGTTATGCATGACAGATTTCTCCTTCAGTCAGCTGTGTCTGCATCTGAAGATCACTTACGTCTCCAATCCTCCATCTTCTTACGTAGTCCTAAGTCCTAACTCTGCACAATAAAGACATCCATCGTGTTGTCAAAACCATTTCTTGATTCTAAATTCAGATTAATATTGCATAGAAACTCCAAACGGCTCAATCCTACTATTTGAGATAGCATTTTATCTACCATTTTTCTTAGTACACAAAAAGCTAATACCTATCGAATTAGGACGAACAAAAACAGAATTTAATATGAGACAAGAACATCGCCTACATGGATATACACAGAGGAAAAGAAAATCATACAAGATCAATCTCTCCTCTCTACTTGATTACAAAGTGATCAATCGATTGAGTAATTTACCTGCACTATACATGATGAGGAAGCAAGGGCCCATCGCGATGAGGGTTGCATGTTGTAGGCAAGGGCCTCGCTCTCTTTGGAGTGCACCGACGAGGCGTCGTCCTTGTCCGCCGCGGCGCGCTCCTCCCCGAGCACGGTGGTGTCGCCGAACCGCCGATCGGATCCAAACCGATGGATGGAACTGATCAGACCCCAAGAACAATCCAACACCCTGATCAACAAAGTGGGACCAAACGATGACACTGTTTTTGCAAGATCAGATGAACTTCACAATGTCATCGACCGAGAAATTTGCATATGTCGATCATTTCCCGAGGGGCAAAAAGTTTTGATCTCTGTTGGTGTCGTTGCTCTTGTGGCACATTGTCTGAAAGGAAGTTGGAAATGTTCAACCAAAGGTATCTGAAAACTAGGGAGCGGCAGTTGAGGGGACGACACCCTATAATAGGGGGCAAAAAGTTCTGATCTCTGTTGGTGTCGTTGCTCTTGTGGCACATTGTCTGAGAGGAAGTTGGAAATGTTCAACCAAAGGTATCTGAAAACTAGGGAGCGGCAGTTGAGGGGACGACACCCTATAATAGCATAGCCGTGCATTTCATGCAATAAGATTTATTAATTTGCAAATAAGTACCTGCATTACAACTATTTCTCCGATTTGAATAATATACAAATAACACTAATGCAGATTTTCATTAATTTACAAATTGCAGCCTCATACACAGTCACAATCAACAATATATCCACTCGCATAAGCTCATACTAAGTTCTTGATTTGAATAATATACAAATAACACTAATGCAGATTTTCATTAATTTACAAATTGCAGCCTCATACACAGTCACAATCAACAATATATCCACTCGCATAAGTATAGTCACAGAAATTTTAACTAAGAAAACAAATTTAAAATTAGTTGGTACTAGATACATAACTGCAGTGCAGATGATGATTAAGCACAAGCACACCCACATATTTAGCATGGACTCCAATGATCAACTCAGCCTAAGCAAGCTGTAAAGCTCCTTCATGTACATGCTCTCCTTGTCCTTGGTCTTCCTCTTCTTGGAGAACAGCACGCCATTGATGATCGGAACAACCAGCGGCACGATGGGCTTCTGCTTCTGCACCTTCGTCCTCGCCGGCGCCACCACCGCCCGTCCTCCGCCGGCGCCGCCGCTCACCACCGCTTCCCTGTCGCCGAGCCTCAGCAGGTGTCCCAGCTGCGTCCTGCTCGGGGCGCGGCGCTCCGCCCAGACCGTGAGCGCCGCCATGTCGCCGCCGCGTCCCCTCTCGATGCTGGCGCGCGCCGCCGCCGCGTTGTCGGCCTCCATGTGCGCCACCTTCGAGAGCGCGCGGTGGAGCTTCGCGTTCAGCGTCGCCATGGACAGCTCCATCTCCGCCAGCCTCTTCTTCAGCCGCGCCACCTCCTGCCTCGTCCTGGCAGCCTCTTCCTCCAGCTTCCTGATGGAGCTCATCACCACGAGGTCGGCTTCCTTGAGCTCTGCTTGCTCATTGTCGTCGTCGTCGTTGGCCAGCGACGGCGACGACGCAAAGAACGGCGGCGAGGAGGGCACCAGGTACATTGGCAGATCCTCTGAAACTGGCCTTTGCACCGGCAACTGGTTTGAAGCAGTCTTGCTGCTGCTGTTGCTGCTGCTACTCCCCTCTTGCTTGGCGTTGAAGTTGAAGGTGACACCTGGCTTGAAGTAGCTTTCCCTGGGATGAAGGCCAGAAGCCCTGACGCTATCACTCTGCTCAAGCTTCGCATCCGAGGCGGCAATGGCGGTGGCATTCGCCCTGGGGTTCACCTCCCTGCCAACGCGACGGTCGCCGCCATTTGGTCTGAACTGTATGCGCTCCCCGAACATGGCGACAGCTTCCTTGACTGACCAGAACGCGCGGGAGGTGTCGACCTCTCCACGGTCCGACGCCATGGCGCTTGCCACAGCTTGCAGGGATGGATGGATTCCCGGCAGGCTATGATGGGTGACTAGGAGGCAAGAACAAGAGCTCCTGGAGGGGTTTTATGGAGGTGATCAATGGCGGCTTGCTTTGCTTCCACTACAATGGCGGATAGAATTGCCAGTGGCAGCAAGCAAGACGCTAGAATCGCCACCTAATAGGATACTTCAAGTAGAGACGAGGGAGAGTACAACGAGCTGAAATAGGAATGCTTTCTGCGCAAAAAAGGGGACGCTATCTTGCACTGTCCCAGGAATATACAACAGATCATGATATATCTGATCAGATACTGTACAGCCTTGGCATCATGGAAGTGGTTGGCAGAAATCATGGTACTTCAGTTGTAAAACAACCAGATATGTGTGCGACACATTTTCACATATCTGAAGATTTCATTTTGGCACCCTTGCAAGGGCATCAACCATATTTCTGTTTGACAGGCATGTGAAATCAACCACTGGGTGGTACAAGGTACATTTCGTTCTTTTATCTCAAGGTTATGGTACATTGATGAGCTCAACAAAATCGACTATCCATGAAAACTCTCCAGTAATATGATAAATATACCCATCCTTACACACCTATTTGACTTAAGAAAAAAAATAAGAAGAATTTATTGAGAAACAGACCAATGATGAGAAGGTAACCAGCAAAGCAAGTTACTTGATTCTAACGTTGGTGACAGCTTAAATTCACTAATCCACATGACCAGACCACTACACATCTACTGACAGGTGAGAAGCACCCAACTCTGATTGTCCAAGGAAAAACAATCAATGAGTATATCTAAAACGTAAGATCCTTGGGATCCTCAATAATCTTGGACAGTGTTTGCAGAAAAGCGGCAAGATCAGCTCCATAAATAACCCGATGATCAGTGGTAAAGTTGACCTAGATGTATTGAACATGTCAGAAATTATCAAATTAAGCAAGGAAACACCAATTCAAGAACGTTTGGTGAGAACATAAAATAGAAGTTCCATTGGTACAATTAATTTACCTGCATTTGGTTCTTGATCCCAATTCTACCATCTTTTGTACCAACAACAGTCGGTTCTGATGCTCCAACAGCCATGATTGCTCCCTGTTTTCAGTAATCCAAATACTTAACAAGGTGCGCAACAATGCATGAAAATAAAATTGGAGAAAATAAATTTCTTCTTACAGTTCCAGGTGGCAAGATCGCATCAAATCTATCAACTCCAAACATGCCAAGATTCGAAAGTGTAAATGTGCCTGTAAATTGAACATGAGAAGCTATTAGCATACACAAGTAAGTCGGTTGTCATATTTGTATATGTCTGTTGCGCTTAACGCCCAGAGCACTAACAAGTAGAAGAGATAACAGATAATATAGGAATCTCTGCAAGTAACTAACCAATCAGTCAAATTTTAGGCAAGACTAAGCATGAGACAAGGCAACAGATGCAACTTTTTTTGTTTCAAAACAAAACATCAATGAAAAGATCAGTAGCACATTAGCGAGGTGCTTGGTTCAGAAATCAGCTCATCCTAGATAGGATGGTTCACCATCAGTTGATCCCATGAATTTGGTGATGGATGAACCCATTCCATTCCCCAGACCAAACAAGAATGTCAGTGAGATGATGATGGATCACCTCGTTCCCCAAACAAACACCCCATACAGTGAACAAAAATATGTTTCCATATCCTTATTTCACGATTTTGATTTCAGAATGCCATCCTTGCCACAAAAAAAAAGATATTCAGAATTTCAATCATGTTATTTTATCAGGTGAACAAGCTTCACTCCAGTTTACTAGTTCATGACCATTTGGACTGAATATCATATTTTAAAAGCAGGGAAATAGATGGTCATAACTTCTGAAGAAAGCATATTACTTTACTATACCCTTAGAACTTCTTGTATGTGTCAACAGTTTTATAACTTGTAATTATCACACTGAAAAAAGCATATTACTCTACTATACCCTTAGAACTGCAGCTAATGGATCATCATGGCGAGCACCTATGTTGCAATATCAGAGGGGCACATGCAAGAAAAATACTGAAGAAGTCACACCTAAAAAAAAAACCTATCGTGGTTATGTGATGCTCTTAAAGATATCATTATCAGGGTTCAATTCTCAGTAGATAAAACTCATCAGAGGTCGCTGCCCCATGATGGATTCAGTAACTAATAATTTTGGTCTTTCTCTGATTTCATGAACAAAGGTCCCATACAAATATTGCAACTGGGTAACTTGCAACCAGACAGAGAAATCTGATGTTACTTAAAATTAAGAGAACACCCATATTTGAACCAAAAATCTGAAGTTAACCAAATTAGATCCGGATCCTATTTGACTGGTTTTTTTTCAGCAGGTTTCAATTTTTACTGGTGTAGGAAATACAAACGAGATGTATGGTTTACCGGCAGTAGCTGGTATTTGTTAAATGAAACCAAGATCTTGATTCAGCTAATAAGAGAATAAAAGTTGATACAGAACTAGAAGCCTACCTAAAACCTGAACATTCCTGATAATACCTAAAATAAAGCTATAATATATTGTGGTAGGTATTGTAGTATTTATTCGATACAAGAAATGAATAATAAGGGTTACTATCCTTAACTTCCAGAACAGACATCAAAATTAATCAAGCTGTACGAGTTTCTCCAATACAAGATATAGTGACAATGTGACATGGCATTTCCCAAAACCAAGGATATTGTGACTCAGCAACTTATACATATTTGGGGAAAAAAGGTAGCATACTTTATCAAAGATTCAAAGCTATCAATATTTAAAAGAGTTAATGCAACTGATAAAAGCATAGTATTAGAGGCTAACATTCCAAAGACTATAGAAGCATAGACAAATACAAGTACGACAATATGAATCTTAACTGACATTTCTTTCCCTCTACCCCACATGAAGGGAACTAGGCTAAGAACCAGGGGAAGTATCGGGATTTTATTAGGGATTTATTGTGTCTTTAACAGATAATAGGCTAATACAGGTCTAGTACTAGCTAATACATGTCCAGTACTAGTACGCACCACAGTGTCATACAGATAATGAAGGACCTGATATACATCAGGATAGTGGCAGGACACTTCATTTGGGTATCAGGGTACCTAGCTGGTATGAGTCACATAGCATACATACAGAGAACTGCACCCTTACAAAACCTTAACCAACTAAGCTATGAAACCAAAGAAAAATCTAGCATACACATAATTCTGCTGCCCAGGCCCCAATTAGAACGCATTGAGTAATACAACAGTTAAACACTATACCATCTACTCAGAACATATGGAAAAGATGCGCACCTATGTGCTATGGTTCAAGTGAGTGTATCAAGCGGAGAAAAATACCAGAGTTGTACTCATGGGGCTGCAGCTGCTTTGCTCGTGCCTTATCTACCAACTCCTTCCATTTCCTTGACAGTGAATAAATGTCAACCTGGATAAACCAACAATGTCAATTTATGAAAACAAATATATCATTGCAGACATTAGTATTCAAAAAGTACACACAATGATTATGTTGGACCTTATCAGCATCCTGAAGCACCGGGGTAATCAGGCCACCATCTATGGCCACTGCCACAGCAATGTTGATGCTACTGCTGTATGTGAAGCTCTTCCCGTCCCTGCAGCTGGAATTCACCACAGGATGCTGCACCAGCGCCATTGCCGTAGCCTTTGCCAGCAGCGCTGTCATTGTCACCCCCTTCGACTTTAATCTGCAAAAAGCTCACTCTTTTATCCAATCATCAAATTCGCAAAACAGTATTCCTGACTACTGTGAAAAGACACTCACTTTCTTGTAGAGCTGATCGAGAGCATCAGTCGTGATGGTGTACCCAACTCTGAATGTTGGGACAGCAAGGCTCTCCACCATATTCTTGCTGACGGCACCCTGCATTGTCGTGAATGGCACTGTCGAGCCCAATGTCGGCCTTGTCGGACTCGACGACGACGACGGGGTCGCCCTTGTTGAGGCGGTCGCCCTCGGCGGCGGTCCAGGAGACGATCTTGCCCTCGGTCATGGTGGAGCTGAGCGCCGGCATGAAGATCTCCCGGATCTTAGCCTCGACCCGGCATCGGCGGCGGGACGAGGAGGGCCCGGCGCGCCCGCGCGGCGCGGAGCGCGGACGCCGAGGGCAGCAGCGTGGAGTGGAGGTGGAGGAGGCCGGCCATTCCGAGGTGGCTGGGGAGGGGGAGGGGAAGGGAAGGGCGGCGTGGCGGGGAGGCTTTGCGAGGAGTCTGATGAGATGGTGGCTTGCTGCCGCAGTTGTTGCTGCTGGCGCTGCCTTGGGACTTGGGAGTATCGGAGGCGCGGCGGATTAGCCGAGGACGACGACGGCTGGAAAAGGTTTGGGCTCGTCGCTGCTGAGCCCAACTTTGGGGATTGCTCCAAGGTCCAACAACAAGCCCAAGATTCCCAATCAATATTATCTTTCGTTTTTCTGAGATATATTTTTCCTTTTTAAAAACGAATTCTTATTTCCTCCTAAAAAAGGTATGCCTAGTACAGTTACACGAAATCTGCGCGATAATATTCTTTTGACGTTGGTTTCTTCTCCATTTCATGTTGTTCGCGATTTTCTTTTCCTTTTTTTAGTAAGGGGCTGTCTATTTTGTCATCAGCAGGGTTTCCTATTAGTAAATCATGCACTTTTCAAGTTCTAAGGATTTTTGCTAGCAAAACGATGTGACAGATATATTAGCAATAACATATGAAAGGGAAAATTTTGAAGTCTTAAGAAGCTCAAAAAATTTTGAAACAGAAATGTGTGACAGATATATTAGCAATTGTCATATGAAAGTAAATTGAAGCATAAAACAAATTTATTTTCACAATGAAACTATTTGAATGTATAAATTGTAATTACATATGTTGCAAGCTTATCTCAATGAGACAACAGGAACTGAGATTATGACTTATTGTCGATTTCAAAGAGCAGAGTTACTGCTTCTTTTAGTTGTACAAGCCATGACTAATGCAAAGCTTAGTTGAACTAGGCTACACAACAAAATAATGGATTACCTACTTCTTTATGAGCAGTAGCATATGACCTTTAAGCTCTGCTTTTTACCATCTCTGTCATGTTACATCACAGAAACCGTACGGCGGTTCACTCCAAAAGAGATACCTAATTACCAAATTCACCAACATATAATGATCTACCATGAACTAAGGTTCTTTCTATCTTCTATAGATATACAAGAACAACCTATATACTGATTACTGGCATCCAAGTGAAGATCAAACTACATCCAATATTTATCTATTATATGATTGCAGGCTGCTCCAGCTTTACTTTGCATTGAAAAGCATTCTCAAGACATTCCGCATCTTTGGCCGAGCATCTGGTGAGAACGCAACGCAAGATAGAGCGATGTTCAGGACCGACAACATCTGGCTGTGAACAGCAATTGAAGTTCCTGAGACCCTGGTGTCAAGTATCTGCTCCCTCTGGTCAGGCCTGGCTGAAAGGCTGAGAGACCACTTGGCTAACTCAATGCCATCACTAACTGATGGCTTCCCTGTCAAAAGCTCCAGTAAAATGACTCCAAAGCTATAGACATTGCCAGCCATTGTTAGCCGCATAGTATACGCGTACTCTGCAACCATGATGAGTGAAATTTAGGGTTAGTATAGTATATTAGATCTCTCATTGTTAAGTGAAATTCTTCGAGCTTGTACGAAAAAAAGATCATATTTAGAATCTAGTGCTATTCCACATCTGATCCAAGTCCTAATCCTTAATAATCCTGACCAGAAGTAGAAAACACATTCTATTTGAGCAATGACATATTCCATATTGTGTCTGGAAAAAAAATAGACTTTCATAAGGAAAGATGAGTAACTGGATTCAAAGAATAAAAGAGGAAACTGCATGTCAGCATGTGGTAAAAATTTTAAAAAAAAAACAACACTATCGCTTTCAGCTTGCACAGTATTCTGGGCTAACTGAAGAGTACATCTGCTATTCAAACAGGCAGTCAAGCAACTTATTGGATCATTTTGCCACCAATATCAGTCATGTGATTAGACAATTATTATTGAGACACATGAAGAATATATGCCCAAATACATTAGGCAGATCACATTACTGCAGACTGAACAGTGAACTAATGAGTCAACAAAGTTAACTTACGATGCAATTGTTGAGAATTAAGTGCTTTCCTGCCATTCTTTCTTGATATGTTTCATATTACCTCCAGCTTCTACCGCAAAAAAAAAACCTCCGGCTTCCCTTTGTTGACTCATTAGTTCACTGTTCAGTCTGCAGTAATGTGATCTGCCTAATGTATTTGGGCATATTCGAAAAGCTTCCAGTACTCCTGGAAGGGTCAATAATTTTGTAAAGCTCGATATCTCCAATCTGAGCCTCATTTGTTCACTTCAAGTGGATGGTCCTTGTCGACAGATCAAGAAGCAAAACTGGATGAGTGCAGCCATGAAGAAACGTCAGCCCTTGGGCCACCCCGAAAGCAATGCTGTATCGTGAAGGCCAGTCTAGAACATCTGGCTTTCCACCATGGAGAAAATCGTACACTGTGCCCTTGTACGCATGCTCATAGATTAGGTAGGCACAATCTATAGTCAAGATGTAGGCCAACGGAACCATGACATTGGAATTGGTCAGTTTCCCTAATACCTCAATGTCACGACCAAACTTCTCTTGGCTCCCAATTTGGAAAATCTTGTCGCTTGAATTAAGCTTCTTTACAGAGTAGGATGACCCATTTGGCATTACAGACTTGTAGTAGGTACAGAATCTCGTCTTCAGGAAGATGTTATTATGATTACTGACTGCTTCTATTGCATAATAAATTCAATTGCAGAGGTGTGGATGCTGTTCATGGTTATAAGGTGGCCAGTGATGATTTGAGGAACATCGTCGATTGGTACTCCTTCGTCCTTGACACGATAAATTCTTTTGGAATATGAGTACACAGCAACAGCGGCAAGCACCAACAGCCCAACGAGAGTGCCAGCAAGACTAAAAATGATGATGAGAGCTGTATGTCTCCTTCTGCTCGTAGAGGAATCCTTATTGTCTTGGGTGACATTGGTCAGACCAGGATTTCCATTGCTAATGACTGATACAAACGGACCAAAGTTAGGGAGCTGTCCAGAAAGCTGATTATAAGTAAAAAAAAAACAACACTATCGCTTTCAGCTTGCACAGTATTCTGGGCTAACTGAAGAGTACATCTGCCATTCAAACAGGCAGTCAAGACTCTTATTGGATCATTTTGCCACCAATATCAGTCATGTGATTAGACAATTATTATTGAGACACATGAAGAATATATGCCCAAATACATTAGGCAGATCACATTACTGCAGACTGAACAGTGAACTAATGAGTCAACAAAGGAAGCCGGAGGTTTTTTTTTTTGCGGTAGAAGCTGGAGGTAATATGAAACATATCAAGAAAGAATGGCAGGAAAGCACTTAATTCTCAACAATTGCATCGTAAGTTAAAATGAGGTACTCAAAATGAATCAAAGTAGGGTATGTCTTACCTGGTGGAATGTAACCAACTGTACCAGCAATGATCGAAAAGCTTCCAGTACTCCTGGAAGGGTCAATAATTTTGTAAAGCTCGATATCTCCAATCTGAGCCTCATTTGTTGACTTCAAGTGGATGGTCCTTGTCGACAGATCAAGAAGCAAAACTGGTTGAGTGCAGCCATGAAGAAACGTCAGCCCTTGGGCCACCCCCAAAGCAATGCTGTATCGTGAAGGCCAGTCTAGAACATCTGGCTTTCCACCATGGAGAAAATCGTACACTGTGCCCTTGTACGCATGCTCATAGATTAGGTAGGCACAATCTATAGTCAAGATGTAGGCCAACGGAACCATGACATTGGAATTGGTCAGTTTCCCTAATACCTCAATGTCACGACCAAACTTCTCTTGGCTCCCAATTTGGAAAATCTTGTCGCTTGAATTAAGCTTCTTTACAGAGTAGGTTGACCCATTTGGCATTACAGCCTTGTAGTAGGTACAGAATCTCGTCTTCAGAAAGATGTTATTATGATTACTGACTGCTTCTATTGCTTTCATAAATTCAATTGCAGAGGTGTGGATGCTGTTCATGGTTATAAGGTGGCCAGTAATGATTTGAGGAACATCTTCGACTGGTACTCCTTCGTCCTTGACACGATAAATTCTTTTGGAATATGAGTACACAGCAACAGCGGCAAGCACCAACAGCCCAACGAGAGTGCCAGCAAGACTAAAAATGATGATGAGAGCTGTGTGTCTCCTGCTGCTCGTAGAGGAATCCTTATTGTCTTGGGTGACATTCGTCAGACCAGGATTTCCATTGCTAATGACTGATACAAACGGACCAAAGTTAGGGAGCTGTCCAGAAAGCTGATTATAAGAAAGGACCAACAATGTCAAGCCTTTCTGGACCTGTTGTGAAAATAGTTTTATAATATTGTAATTTCATAGTCTTATCATCATATTCATATAAAAATTCTGTAATAAAAGTTTCTCATGGACTTATCTCCTTTATTTCTTGGTTTCTTTCCTTTCTTTCTTTTTATTAATTTTTTCGTTAATACAGTTTTTACTTTGTTGCTTGCAATTTTTTGAATGTTTTTTTAGGGAATGCAATTTTTGAATGTGCAAAGCATAGGACTTGGGACGCATCTTCCCAGTAGCAAAATGGGCCGAGCAGATTGTATGTTGGGCCTGCATGTGAATCGTTCGCTTTTTCCAGGCCTGCTCTGTTTAAGGTCCACAAATTATGCAAACAGGCCGAGCAGATTTGTATGTTGGATTGTTGGGCCTACATGTGAATCCTTTGCTTTTTCCAGGCCTGCTCTGTTCAAGGTCCGGGTCATCATTTTCTCTAGTTTCTTTTTAGCTGACGAAGTTGCATGATACATCATGCACCATATAGATATAGGGGATGGGAATTCATCACGGTTTTGATAATTTTCATACAAACCTTAGTGTTTTTTTATGATCATAATAAGGGATAACACGTACGCACATGCACACCATCATTGCATCTAGCCTCATCCTCCTACAGTTGTAGGGTAGATTATTGGCGGTTGGGAGTGTGGATTACATAGCACACACTGAACTGATCGAGCAAACATATCAAAATGCAACCCAACATTGCCGACTGAACTCAGTTAACTGATAGAAATTTACTGTCATGCATATACATAAGATCCAGTATGAACTTTCCTACGTACACCACCCAGCCCCGCATAAACCAAATTAAGAAGCCCTGCTGCACTGCTTGCTCGATCTCCTGGCCAACTCTCAGCTCGTACACGAGCATGCACAGTATACATGATGAGTAAAGTTCACTAACTCGCTAGACTTTACATATACATGATCAACGAAATAAATTTGCGAGGGATCGACCGGACCAGAGAAGATCGAACTAGATCTTCTTCCTGAAGCCCTCGCTCCTCGCTCTCTCACAGATACAGATATGAAGCTTTCGCCCCCAAAAGGTTGTACTACTCGCATAGCATCAAGAGCAATCAGCCTTACAGGTAGCTGCTTCTCCCTTTACCAGAATGACTGCTCATGATGTTATGTTTCCCAGCAACCATGCACCCTTTGCTTGTGTTTAATTTCTTAGAGAGCTCTATAGCTACCTGTAGCCTCATGAACATATACTTGCAAGAAACAGCTCGCCACATCATCTAGGCCATAAATATGCTTCATTCGTCGTTGGTTGTCAATGGCGCTGAGAATGAACACGCTCTAGCGGAGGATCCCACCGAGCGGCGCCGGGGCCCAGTAGTCAGCGGCGTTGTCCCCTCCGAAGTGTGATGTGCACGACACCGGGACTAGGCACAGCCCCCGGCTTCTCAAGTCCTTCTTGGCCTCGTCATTCACACCCTAGATGAATACGTATATACCAAGTGATCAGGCCCCATGCATAAAATGTGCATGGACGTGTGTACTACACAGGAATTTAATCAAATTATTAGCATATTTGTTGCTACGAATTGTTGGTAGCTGAATGATGTACGTTGAAAAAAAATGCGTGTACCATTATCAGGTTAATATATAGCTTTTTTGTGAAGATAGTAGTATATAGCACCACCCTGTGTACACGTGTATGCAGATGATTGAAAATGACTTTGAAGCAAAGCAAAGTGTACGTGCACATATATGTACCTGCTGCTCATCAGGCTGGACTGCAGGCTGCTGTGCTCCAGTGTTGTTATTATGGTTTAGCAACTGCACAAGGAACCAGAGAGACACAAAAGATATATGAATGAAAAGCGGCTTAAGCTGGGCTGTAAAGGGTTAGATTCTTACACCCAGGAATCATGTGCAACCATAGGGGTTTCTACGTTACCTGGCCGGGGTATTCTGGGAAGAGTCCAGGGTTCCTTTCTCCCATTGGTCCCTATAGATGAAAAAGAAAGCAATGTGTCACATGTCAACGTTGCACGTACAAGCGTGCGAGAGAAAAGCTGGAGGGAATAATCTCTCAGATGGGATAAATATGATTGAACCCATGAGGTGTACTGGCCCATGGTTGTCTCAAGCTGACCTAGGGTCAGCTAAAATAAAAAGGTGGTTATGCCCCATGCATATATCACCTGCTGTGCAAGCTAAATAATAGATGGTTATGACCATATTACCTTGTGCAACCTAGCTAGCTAAATAGGCTGGCTATTGGCATGCATATTACTTAGATTAGCTAATAAATCATGTAGCTTCAAAAGTTTAGTTACTTTATCGAGATGTTCGTTTCATATACATATTACGACGCCATTAAACATATCACAATATACAACTAGAATGGCGCAGAACTTAAAGCTCAGATTTATGAGTTCTACCTTGGTTCAAATTTTAACAATAAACCAAGTCAGGGATGGCACGATAGGGAGCGAGAAAAAGTGTAAGTGCAAGACAAAACGATAAATCCATATTTTTAGTTGACCTTCAATTTGTGAAAAAAGTACGAATGCAAGACAAAAGTCACAAAACACGCTATATAGATTCATATTTTTACTTAACCTTTAATTTGTGAAAGCTAGTTGTGCATATATACCAATACCTTTGGATCTTTTTTGTAATTTTGTGGAATATTTTGCATGCATAAAATCATGCATGTATATTAGCCTAAAGAGTTTTTGTCTTCCAAAAGCTGATTACGTACATGGTAATAAGGCCAGTTCCAGTGCAAGGTTTCATGCACATTAAATAGGGTGCCAACTCAGCATTTTAGATGATGTGGCATGGAGTTAATGAGGAGAGAGATGAAATGGGTTTCATCTAGATGAACCTCTGTATACACAGTTTCCAACAGGTCTGTGTCTTGCATGCATCGCCTAGGAAACATCAAAATGAAACTTTGCATTGTATGAACCATTTCATCTGTAAATTTATTGTCTCCATACTTATGTGGCATTCTTGGAAACACAAAAATGAAATCCCCACTGGGACTAGCCTAACTAGGATCAGTTCACACCACAGGTCATAATGGGTACTCCGTGATGGACCCACAGCAAAATCCCAGGTTGTCAGTAAAGATCCTGATCTTATTACTAGTGCGCGGGTGATGCAGAGAATAATGAGAAAACTAATGAGCTGAAATCTGGCTGTATATATATCTGGTGCACACCATATGATCTATATGCCGGTACATCATCTTACCATTGGTACAACATTTTTCGTAACAATATATGAACTATGAAGCTTTTATTTGGAAATGTGCAACCTCTAGTGCAATTTAATTAAATTTCTGGTCATTATGTAAAACATGCACTAGATTGAAATAATTGATTACATACTACACGTGCCCTAAAAAAACCTAAAAAAGGATTAGGGACATATACCCCTAGAGATTAATTCATTGCACACTGTAATGTGAATCAAAATACAAATTTCACCATCCGTATATTTCATTTATTTTACCACTAAGTATTGTTTTCAAGGAAACATAAGGGCCTGCAAACTATATATTTGCAGAACCAAACTTGCATGCCTGAATACCATAAAGAAACTTCCATTATATAAAAAAAGAAACTCCGACGTGATCAATCTATTCTTTCTTGAAAGAAATACGATATCACATCCAGTATTAGTTCATTTACTGACGCTTTTTGAGAACATGCCTGACCATATGAGCATGAGTCTTCCTTTGATCTTATGGTTTTTTCATAGTCAGGTCACATCTAAGTATTTTAATGAAATATACGTATGAATAAATTTCGGAATTGCCTTAGGTAAGTACTATTGCAATTGTTTGACACTGCAGCACTTTCCATATCACATTCATAAGTTTTCCATTGTACTTTGAATAATACATGCATGTGAAAAGTACACATTCTAAGATGGCCGAACTGGTTTCTAAAAGACTCCTAAAATACCATAGCTTTTTCTTTGCGAGACCGCATATACTTCTCATGGAGAACCTATAGTATTAAATCAATAGTTATATTGAATTTGAGGTAAGTTTTTTTTAGGAAACATGGAAATTGAGGTAGTTGAACCCTAGAAATATTCACACCATAAATATTTATACTTCCGCAAACAAATTAATTCCAAATTCACCACATTGTAGAGAACTACTCTACATAGTGACACTTAGGTGAAGATCAGTTTTATACGGAGTACATGAAAATCCAGCTTCCTTCATACATTCATCAGGGACTCATGAACTTTGATTATACATGCACCCATCAATATACGCTAAAATATGTACTTATATATCTAGTAAATCATATAGCAAAATGTCAATCATAAACCTACAGTAAATACATTCTTTCAGAGATTTCTAGTAATGTTTTTGGCTCGTAAATAAATCGCCTTCTCGTCTCATTACGTGGCACGTACACACAAAGAGCCCAAAAGATCTAAAGTCCTTTTTTCACAAAGGTTACCAAAAGGATCAGCGTTCTCCTGAAGCTTTGGTAAAAGGCTTCTTTTAGAATACCTTTGATCGACAAAGTATATTTTTGGGCGACCTTTGATAAAGGGTTTTGCTAATAAGGTATTACTATGTCCTACAAAGTCTATACGATTTCACGAGACCAAGCACGTGGATAGGCATATTGTTAACCTCGCACGTAAGTACCCTTTGATCCCATCCAGCGTGCGTGCTCGTGCTAAGTGCTATACTAGAGAGAGAAAGAAATGCATGCAACTTACATTTTGCATAGAGGTCCCATTGCCGTGGCCCATGTAGGGGTAGCTGAGCGCCTGTCACAGAAGAACAACCATTGGTCAAGTGCCTTGAACCTTTGAACTATGAGGAGAGAGCGACACTAGAGAGAGAGAGAGAGAGAGAGAGAGAGAGAGAGAGAGAGAGAGAGAGAGAGAGAGAGAGAGAGAGAGAGAGAGAGAGAGAGAGAGAGAGAGAGAGAGAGAGAGAGAGAGAGAGAGAGAGAGAGAGAGAGAGAGAGAGAGAGAGAGAGAGAGAGAGAGAGAGAGAGAGAGAGAGAGAGAGAGAGAGAGAGAGAGAGAGAGAGAGAGAGAGAGAGAGAGAGAGAGAGAGAATATAGTCCAGTCGCTTCCCTGAAACACAAGACGCTACAAGACAGGAAGGCGCCATCCATGTCATGCATCTCGCTGCGTCTGCGACTGCGTGCGCGCGCGCGCCCATGCAATAACTTTAACAGCGTGCTCTTGCACCCGTCCCCACCCTCCCCATGCATATTCTCTTTTTGTTTCCCGCGCAACCTTTTCTTTTTTTTTCACTACCTTCCATGCGGTAACACCTGCTGCTGTTACTGCCACTGGTGTGTGGGACATGCCCTTGCTTTTTAGTGACAGTAGGCACTAGAACTGTTACCACTGTGCTGCAGGCAGCAGCAGCATCTTGGCTGGCTGGCTACAGAAACTGATGCTACTGGGGCTGACGTGTGGGCCTTCATTATCTATTCACCCATACCGCTTCTGCTTCTCATGCATGCATAACACCTTTACTCTTCAGTCTCTCTACAGTCGGACAGTCCACACATACACATAGGAGAGAGAGAGAGAGAGAGAGAGAGAGAGAGAGAGAGAGAGAGAGAGAGAGAGAGAGAGCGAGAGAGAGAGAGAGAGCGAGAGAGAGAGAGAGAGCGAGAGAGAGAGAGAGAGATTGGACCTCAATTTGACTCAGGAGGAATCTGATATAGCCAATGGTTTCTTGCAGTACAGACGCCGTGTCAGTCTGTAAAAAAGAGGCACGTGTGTCAGGGAAATGCTTTAGTTGGACACAACCCCTCGAGTGAAAGGATCGAGCAAAACAAAGCAGATGCATGGTAACAACTATAGACAACTGCAACAGCATGACCCTGTATATATTACACCCGTGCACAGTGTACTGTGCAGAGAAGGGACACACACAATCTCATGCAGATCTGGCCGATCTACAAATGGCTATCTCCAGTAAATGATCTAGCTGCTCACTGTTGAATGAATGCCACAAGTTGGCAGTATATTCAGTTCATGTACGTTTGTGTGCTATCACATGGATCTGAAAACATGAATAAAGGCCGGTAACAAAGTTTAATTTTAGTTTCTGTTATAACCTTGCCAAACGGGGAAACGATCTGGTGAAGTGCAGTTATTCTATCCCCCAGCCTTTCCTTCCTCACCTGTACCATAGGTGACAAACCAAAAGTACATACTAGTTAGCATGTAATTGATAGCTATTGTATGTAAGAAATCAATTACCATGTGTACTTCGTGCACGAATTTCCAGGAGAGAGAGAGAGAGAGAGATGCACAGAAATATGACACAAAAGACAGGATTTGGGTTATGGAAAGCAGTGGGATGAGTAAGAAACCTTTAGAGTAGATTGTGCTGAAGAAGAGGCCTGAACCCTAGGCTTCTTGATGGCTGAACCTGTTGCGGTGCTGTTGCACTAGAGAAAGACAAAGAAGCAAAGTATGAACAATCATGATCCCATTTCACCATGTCCCAAGAAACAACACTAGCTCTTCCTAAAGTGAATTCCCGGCCCAGTGATTCTACCCCTCAACACTGGCAGGTTATAATGTACCACGACCCTAGAAAAGAATAGTTGAAGAAATGTAGTAACCAAAAGAGCTAGCCCTTTCAATGAGTGCATGCCTACACTCTTACCAAGATATAATGTAACAGCGTGCATGAAAATACCACCTCTCTTGCTAAGCTTTGGTTGACTAAAGTGGATTTGCATATGACATGGAAACATGTATGTGTACTACCAGCCTCTTTTCATGAAAAGAAGAATAATACTACTAGCTTTATTTTGTTTCAGTTATTAAATGGAAGAGAGAGCATGCACCATTACCAGGAGATCTTATTGACAGCACATCCTCAACCTATAGGGTTATCAACGACGAAACATAATCATGGTATATCTTTCTATCTCAAACTAAGATGAATGGAGTGCCTTTTGGAAGTAGTAGCAGCTTTTCCCAAGCGAAATCGAGATGGAACATGGCCTAAGATAGTACTTCAAATAACCAAGGATTTATAACAAAGCAAGACGAACGCATTCCGTGTCATCACAGCTTAAATAACAAGCATATTAACAGCAGGCATGTTCCATGTACATGAACCAAGCTGAGATATTTTTCGTAAAATCTTCTTTTTTGGCTGAAAAGAGAAAACAAGGTAGCAAATATAATGTGGAAAAAGGTAATTTGGCGAGGACGACAAAGAACGTACAACAGCCTAGCGACAAATAACTTCCACACTGATCAAAGCAACAAACATATCCTTCTGCTCTATATCATCATATCTATCTGATCTCACCTCGGATGAGTTATCAGAATGGTGATGATGGCTCCTCAGCTCCGGCACCGCCGGCGCGCTGTTTGAGAAGTCGAGCATGTTGCTGCCGAGGCTGGTGGTGATGCACGACCTAGGAGAAGAGGCCAGGAGCATCTGGCTCAGCTGGGACTTGGCCCCTCCTGCCGCTGGCATCTCATGGTCACCGGCAAGGTGACTCCCATAGAAGTTGTAAGCAGCATGAGGCACGCCGCCGCCGGATCCCTCCTCCTTCAAAGCAGCCATGCATGAACCTGCACCTGCTGCCTGATCTCCCCAATTCTCTAGCCCTTTTGACAGGAGAGCTGCGGTGGCGCTGTATCTCTGATCATGATCTCCAACTAATCCCCCTCTGCACATGTAGTTAAACAAGGCGGCACACGGATGAACACAAACACATGAGTCCATGGAGATAAGAACAATTGCGAGTAAGTAGTAGTATAAGGAACATGCATAAGATGATCAGAGGCAGGAAGATTAACACTGGGAAAAGCTTGATCTGCTATAGGACAAAGTGGGTTAACCACTTTATTCCTTCACCTAGAGCTGCAGTTAATTATAGGGAACTAAAGTTTACATACATGGATTGTAGCTGTTTGTAATTATTAATTGTGGATCTCTTGCATGAATGAATCTTATAAATTCAGCTAGTGAGTGAAGAGATATAGTAGAGAGAGAAGAAAGAGAGAGAGGTGTTTACAGAAGCATCTGGCTCCATGATTCTGTCATGTGGCCCTCCTGGCCGCCGCCGTCGTGCAGACTTGGAAGAGAACCAGCTGCGCCGCCGTTCATGTGAACTAGCTGGTGGGCCGGAAACTGCTGGGAGAAGAGCACCGATGGAGAAGACAAGGATGGCAGGTTGGGGGAGGCATCTTGATCCTCATGGCAAGGCTTCAAGCTGCTCATAATATTGCTGCTGCTCGTGGTATTGCCGCCACTGCCTGTACCACTCCAGATCATCTGCTGGACAAGAGAGGTCTGGAATTCTCCTCTGTTCATCACCACTAGATAGGGAGAGAAAGAGGGCGGCTGATGCTGGGAAAGATGAGAGCTCTTGCTGCAACAAATGCTTGATGCTCTTCCTTGCTGCTAGGCTATCTCCTCTTGCACTCTCTCTTTGTGTGGAAATCTCAGGTCAATCTTAAAGGGGCCAGTGTCTCAATTTCCTTGAGGGATGGGGCATATCTTCTTGTAGAGAGAGGGAGAAGGAGGGGAAGAGAGAGAGGGAGAGAGAACAACATCAATAACAAACACGAGAACTAAGAGGAGAGAGAGAGGAGGGAGGGGCCGGGATGAAATAAAAAGCATAGGCGCTGTTCGGAGAGGAATCTGGGCTTTGTTTTGTTTTGTTTTCCGCTTCCTTTTGCTTCACTCCTTTATTTGTGAACTTTCCCTTGCTTTCCTCCGGCCTTTCTCTCTCTACCCTTCCTTCCTTCTCTCTCTCCCTCTCATTCTTTTGTATGTTATACACACACACACGATTTTATTTTTCTTTATTTCCTTCTCCCTGTCACTTTTGCTTTATCACTAAAGTGATGTAAGAAAGGTATGTGAGACACACCATTTCGGACCAAAGGAGCGGCTTAAAGACGAGGCGGTGCTGCTTGTTAATCTATATCATCTCATCCATCTTATGTATGTTACCACCTTTCAAACCACCAATTAAGCAGACGCTACCTGCTGATAATTGCAGTTGCAGTGTGATGAATGAAGTTTTAGACCACGTACAAAGATGTAACCTCCACAACACGCACATACACAGGAACAGTAGTACACGCATGCACGCTCGGACTCAAAATAAAGTGGGTAGGCATGCCGAAGTGGAAAAGAATATCCGTATGATGTGGCCTTTGTTACGGGTATCAGGGAAACCGAAATGATGTGGTTATCTTGCTAGTTTTGTCGACAAAAATACGTGTACGCTACAAGCCACATATGTAAAGCTATTTCGGTTGGTCTACTATGGAATGCAGCTGCTATAGCTTTCTGATATTTTGTCAAATCAGCTAAAAAGGGATATGCCAAAGCCCTTAATTAATCGACTAATAGCTTTGTGCAAACAAATCTTTATTTTTATATCAGCTAGCATTTCATTATTTTTTTTTGTCAGGTGTGGTCTCTACGTAATGGAATATTTATTTTCTAGTGATTGTGCATTACAACACAAGACCAGAGAAAAATGCAAGGCATCGATGCTCGATCTTTACATCATCACCATCTAGTAGAGTGTTTTATGTTTAATATTTCAAACATATTGCTACATAAGATCTGAGGAAATATATGATGTTCCACAATACTTCATAACCCAGCTGATAACGAAACTCGAATTAAAAAGGTCCTTCTTTTAGTTAATAATTAAGATGGTTTGGCCAAGATCTTGTGCATCTTGAGAAAATGATAATTAATATTGGAAGATATTCAATGTGTTTCCCGAGAATCTCTCCGTGTTTCTTTTGGGGTGGAGAAATTTTCTCCACACCTTTGACCAATAATTAAGTGTATTAAATAAAGTCAGTTTACAAAACCCTACCCTCACAGCATTGCACTATTTCGCGAGACCTTTGACCGCACGATTAGAGGATAGTTAATGTAGCGTTACTGTAGCAAATCATGGACTAATTAGGCTCATTAGATTCGTCGCACAAAGTTGCACTCATCCCTAGAAGGGTTTTGCAAATAGACTTCGTTTAATACTCCATGCATGTAAGATTCCCTTTGGAGAAAATTTCTCCTGGAGAAAAGAAACACGACCTTAGTCACAGCTTGAGAAAAAAGAACTTTATGCTTTCAGATGACACAAACTAATGTTGTAGGCTTAGTTTAGAAAATTCAAAGGGGGGTAGAATGAAAAAGCTTTATAAGAATTTTAAGTGTGCATACAAGTTGATTACATAGCAGTTTATACCTATTGTCTGACCCCTCCTATAATTAATATAATTTTTGATATAATAGTTCCAAGAAGATGGGATAAATTGCATATACAGTACTGTGGAATGCCACATCTGTGACACCAAATCACAGGCAGAAAAAAAAGACACCAACTGCGATAAAGAAATAAAGGATGACATTCAAATAAACCCATTTGATAGTGGCAGGAAGGTGAATAGGCGCCAGTTATGACAGATGTTTCCAGTTGTATCAAGAGACGCTTGCTTAAAATTTGCTAGGACCGTAGTGTCGAGAGCTCATAATAAACATATAGTTCAAAGGGCATTCAAGACAGACATAAAAAGAACGTTGTATATGACAAATCCACCTAGTTTCTCGAGTGGGCTGGTTAGAGCCTGTCTCTTATACACATCTCATTGTCGTCGTCGTC
>OAMR01000002.1:4107326-4119438 GCA_900205405.1 Echinochloa crus-galli | reverse complement strand
GGACGGCGGGTTAATTTCCAGAAAAGGCAGGGTCTCTTTTGCAAAAGTGCCTCGGGTTGACCGTTATTTGGCCGATTGACTTCGGTCAGAAAGAATCTGGGCCGTTGGATCAAGATCGGATGGCTGTAAGTGAAAGGGGCAGATGGGCGGCGGCGGGACGCCGGCGAGCGGCGGCGCCGGGCCGGGAAAAACTCCGGCGAGCTCGAACTTGAGCTACGAGGCTCGGTTTTGGGTGCGGATTGGCCCTACGGCTTCAGGACGGCGAGGCGAACACGATGGGGGTGTTCAAGATGAGAGTCGCGCGGCGAGGCCGGCGGTCGGCGGGGAACAGAGGCGGCGGAACGCCGGTGAGGTGCGGGAAGGGGCTACCGCGCGAGGGAGAAGGAGAGGAGAGGCTCGGGGTGTTGCTGGGGAGTTGGCGAACGCGTTCCGGGGGTTCTAGTCGCTCAATTTGCGGCGGCTGCGGCGCTCGCCGACGAACGGCGGCGGCGGAGCTCTGGTGAGGGCGTTTGGGGGAGCTAGCGTGCAAAACAGAGAGCGAGAAGGGGACGGAGAGCTTCGTTACCTCCACGGGAAGCGTTTGGTGCTTCTTTATATGATAAATCCAAACCAGTGATATGACAATTTTTGTTGTAAAGTGGAAACTTTCCAACATCTGTTCTTTGAATGTTACATTATGCAATTTTTTATGGTGTGCAATGCATACCGTGTTAGGAATACCACCTCTAGAAAATATCTATTTAATAACTGGGTGAAGCAGCACAAGCAGAATTTATTGTTATTGACAGGAGCTGCAACTATTTGTTGGGCAATTTGGTTCACAAGAAAATGATACCGTGTTTAATAATTGTAGATCAAAAAGTTTTTTGCAGGTTCTTTTTAGAGAAACACATTGGCTCGGTTCCGGGCTCCGTGCAATATACTGACAACCAAAGGGAAACTTCTAGAAAATCTAGAGCTACGCAATTCTTTGCGTCTCATGGCGGATGACCTTTCATTTTGCGTATCGATTAATGTTAAACATGGTTGAATTTATATTTGAGTCTGCTTGTACATGGAGTGATGAGTTTCTCTTGAGAGGTTTGAACTGGAACGATTTTCCATTACCTAACAAAAAGTTGTGAACTTGAGCCTGTAACTTGACTTGTTTCATTATAACATGACACATTGTGATGATACACGTACATGACCAGTGATGCATGATATGAGATGTATTTAATTTGATTAATCAATGCATGCATGTGATGTATTTGATCAATTATATATATTGCTGCATTTGATATATCTATGATTAATGAAATGCTGCCTGTGAAAAATGCATATAGGCATGCTATATGCATTTTGACTGTACAAATGCTATTGTTATGTGGGTTTTTCAACCTAAACAAATGCCCTATCATAAAAAAAAGGCAAAATAAAGCATGAACTGGTGCTT
The DNA here is from genome assembly GCA_900205405.1 of Echinochloa crus-galli. NCBI lineage: Eukaryota > Viridiplantae > Streptophyta > Magnoliopsida > Poales > Poaceae > Echinochloa > Echinochloa crus-galli. The sequence goes on along the minus strand of OAMR01000002.1, from coordinate 4,118,003 downwards.
ATACGTTATGCCTTCTTTGCATACCATCAGATTTAAAAGGAGGAAAAATCGTTGCAAACAAGGCAGGACAAAACAGTCAAAATCGAGCAAAGCATTCACGGAGTCGTCGGCAAAATTGACACATGCATGGCTTGAAAGTGAAGTGTCGGAGCCAAGTTGAATATCATGGCCATCGTCCTATGTGGAGGGCTCCAGAAATGCCCAAAACCTCCTGCAAAAAAAAATAATCGTAGGTTGCACGCAAACAAGGGAATAATACAAAGCATGAATGATGTATTCGCACATGCTGCCGACCTTTTGAACATTCCTAATAATTACTAAAAAAATTGTAAGTCCGTATCATCACCAAGTAACTACGCCACTGATCACTCCATAATCGCCACTGTCTCCTTCAATCAGTCATATCAAGAAAGTTTGTAGGCACGTGTAGCGAACATATTAAATAGTATATATGCTCCGTATTCTCTACTATCGTGTCATATATTAATTAGTGAAGGCAACCAAATTAAAGAGACGCTATATATATTCAGAACTCTTGAATGTCAAAAGCTGTTTGAATGAGATGATGTGTACTACACCTAAATACATAGGATCGCCGGATTTAGTAAGAACCTGAACCTCACAGCTATTTCGTAAATTCGACAAATTAAAACTCTTACCTAGTTCTCACCTCCAAATTAATAAATAATATATATATATATATAATTTGATGAAATTCATATGTGTGCAATTCATTTTATTATAATCAAGGAAGAAGCTAATAATCAACAATAGATACTGGATAATGACTGATTTGAGGGTAAGGTGCAGACGCATACGCGTAATGATTTTACTTTCCGATGAAGTCAGAGGAGACATGGATGTGAAAGCAAGTGCAGGTACATGAATGAAGGAACATTTGGCGTCTTTTTTCGTGTGTGTAGAGTGTATCGATGGATAGATAGATTGTACTTTAGGTGAAAGCCGCTTTAGCTGAAAGGCAGCTCCCCCCGCCGGCCCTGCTTTTGCTCCTCGCTGCTTTTGAGATCTTGGCTTACATGAACACACACTTGTCGTGAGCATGGACAATTCCATCCTGGTTAAGCTGCTAGCTGCCTCTTGTGCGTTCGTTGTTCCCCATAGACCAATCCAGATTCTGATTGCCACTAGAGTAGAATGAAGCTCATGAGGTGTAGCAGAGCCACATGTTTAGTCTTTCAATTTAATTAATCCCTAGGTAATTATATATTTTAATCTGGACCACCTTCCTGGCCATGTATCCTTGTGTGGTCATAATTAGAGGCTTTCTATATATATAATGTAATTTCATTCGATGAGAACCAAATAAAATAATTTGATTTCGTCCTTTACCATAATTTTTTCCCATCTACTACTCTGGCCCTCCGGTCAGGAGAAGTTGACGCTTTTCGGGCAGTACTGTAGAACTAATGGGAAATCAGTTTGTTTGTCCAAAACGACTTTTAAATCCGAGCAGATTAAGGTAGTGATGCTTGAGTAATAAGTTGACACAGTTTACTTGAGCTGTGCATGCAGAAATCAAAGTGCATGTCTTATTACTACTACTCATCAGCTTTGATTAGGAAACTGATATTAATCTTGGCTGTACATGCTTGTTTTGTTGCCTAGCATATGTAAGGATATAGAAAGCATGCATTAAGTAGCTACTTCATATCTTTGTTCCCTTGTAGTTTTATAAACCCTCTGGCATGTGGTAAACGCTTGCCCGATAAGAAACTTCGTCTACATACTAATCATTCGACGCACCTTGCCACATATATATAGGTAGAAAGCTAGCAAGATAATGCTAAAGATTTGCAGCGTCGGCTCTTATAATTCATGGTTATTGTGGCTTAAACTAGACGCTAGTCGAAGACAAGAAAAGCCCAGAATTATTGACCTTGATTGGTACATCAAGCACAAAATGTACGTACACCCGGCCTATATATATGCGCAACAAATTAATGCAAAGCATAATTAAGAGGACAAGGTACGACACACCAACTAATATATATGATAGTATTTTAGCTAGCTCATACCCTGCACGTACAGAACAGCTGTTACCGAAGGCTGTGTTTCAAGTTCTCCTTTCTAAGAGTTTGCTATAGAGTATGTCCTCACTTTGTTCCAAATTATAGTTCATTTTAGTTTTTTATACAAAAAACTTATTATATATCCAGACATAGTATATACCTAGCTAGATGCATAGCACAATCTATATATCTAGAAAAGCCAAGTAACCTGTAATTTAAGACAGAGAGAGTAGCTAGTTATGTAGAACTAAGGATTCAAGATATAGCATTCCACATAATTAATTTAGAAGGAGAAATGAACCTGGTAATGGCATCGTCGTTAATTAGTTGACCTAGAAAACACCATTAAATACTCACATGGAATTGATAAACGTATGCGTGATAGGCATCTAGAGATGACTTAATGCGGATTTTTGGGCACTTGATGCTGCTCCGGAAATTTTACAATTTTGTGGAGGGTAAAAAAAATTAGATAAAAAAAGGAAAGGTTGACCTCTACACCCACATCGCGGATGTATATGTGCGCGGTGCCGCGCGGTCCCATGATACAAAAGTAGCACAGGCATATATCACACAATCAATGCAAGTGGAGGGTAAAAAGAGCTGTTTTACAGTACCCAATACCACTCTTGGGTGGTATATGGTATAGACATGGGTAATTTAGTAATTGCGACTACCCGTTATCGGTCGCTGTACAGAGATAAGAGATTCAGTACCAGATAAAAGTTCAATGCTAAATTCAATATCTCGGTCAGGTGGCATACCTGGTAATTCATCTGGAAACACATCCGGATATTCGTTCACTATTTTGATAGACAAGAGATAGACGTCGGAAAAATGAGGAACAGAGGGAAATAAATAAGATTGAGAGGGACATGAAACGTCAAATCACGATAAATTTGAATGATCGAATGAAAAAAAAATTACTTAATTACATTAATTACAGTGATGCCATTTATATTTCTTCCAATAATACCCTTATACTACCTATATCACTCCCCATATACTACCTATACCACTGGTACACGTTATAATGATATATATAATTTTTCTCAACTAATCAGAAGTTTATATACTACTCCTTTTTAACTGGTGGTATTGGGTACCCTAAAAGACCTCAAAAAAAATACAACTAATTAATGATGATCGAAACTAAAAGAAGTGTTACCAACGAAAATCATCGAAAATAGCTAGAAACAGTTAATAATCAGAGAGAGAGAGAGAGAGAGAGAGAGAGTGCAAGGGTGATAATAAAACACACTACTACTGATACAATTCCCAATTGCATTCTGGCACAACAACTGATGGTGGCTGGTTATCCAAGGGCTGGCATTGTTTCCCTCAAAGTAACCATGGATGGCCAGATAAAGTTGGAACAACAAGCAAGCAAGCAGCTAAGCTAGGGGAATATGCCGGTCGCTCAACTAGATCTACCCTAGCTAGGTTCGTTCGTTCTCGCTCTTCTTCCTGTGATGATGTGCTTCTTGCAGACATTCTACATCGGCGTAAGCAAAAGTAGAAGCAAACAATGCAATGCAAGCTTTGATTGGCCTAGAACGTGGAGCCGCGGCCATTGATGTGCCCGTAATTGGGCGCCTGTTTTCGTGGGTGCTGCCGATGGATCGAGATCATGCATATATATCGATCATATGCATGGGCTTTATATATACACCATGTATATAAAACAATACATGGATGGTTGGTGGTTAACCGTATTAATTATTATGCGTGCACTTAAGCATATATATGGGAGTTTGGGGCGCCGTATAGTACGCTGCTGCGAAATCTTTGTCGGGATGGGTCTTTTCCAAAGGGAGACCCGTCTTTTCCTGCTTCGGCTTCGTTGAAACCATCCATATGCATGCATCGATCCGAGTCCGATTCCCCTTTATAACTCTCTCTCTCTCTCTAGTCTCTACAGATCTCTCTTTCTGTATTCTCTCTCTCTCATGTTCACTCTGCTGATGACTGCCCGATCGAGGAGCTTGGGAATCTTTTGAACCACTGACGAGCCGGTTCCTTCCTTTGGTTTTGTCTCGTTTCTTCAGGCTGATATTCTCCTCCCAGGACGGAGACGAGCTGGGCGCCCGCGGGTACTCTCGCTCGTACGTCAGTCGTCACTCACTCAGTCACTCACACGTCACAATCCAAACGCACGAATCTCGATTAACGGAGAAGCAGCATGCACAGTGATTAAATTGCCAATCGATCAGTACTGCTAGAGTACTAGCATTTTTTTTTGGCGCAAGAGTTATGCTTTAATAGTTAACTACCTAGCTAACTGCCCTCTAGGCCCTGTTTAGTTCCCGAAAGTTCTCAAAAAGTTACTACCAAATACACTGTGTAAAAAGAAGATTCCCCGTCACATCAAAATATCATAACATGCATGGAGTATTAAATGTAGATGAAATCAAAAACTAATTGCACGGTTTTATTGTACTCAGCGAGACGAACATTTTGAGCCTAATTAATCAATTTTTAAACAACTTTTTACACATACAAATGAAATGCTACAGTGACACAATGATTATGAAGTGACATCTTACTCCCAAATTCAACTCCCAATTCTAACATCTAAACACCACCCTAGTGATGGAATTGTGCATGAAAGGACAGCGACCATATATATATGCTGGCATCTAGGGCTGGATCATTTGTGCACAAGAACATGTAGATGTGTCCTATATATACGGACAAAACCTTGCAGTAGGGTGTGAAGCTAGAAATTAATTAATGTGATCCAAGATGGCAGCAAAACTTGGCTATGATCGAGCATATGGTAGTGTGACTTCTTCTGTGAAACTAATTAAGTTGCTCCCTATATCTTTGCTTCCTTTGTGTATGTTAACATGCTTAACTTTCAAAATATTCATGATTAAGTAGTTGAGATTCTTTTGCTAATTTGAAGTATATATGCTTCGCTTGCGTTCTTTCCTAATCTCAAGGACCTGCATTTTCAATTTTTAAATACTATTATGTGCGTACAAGTTTTAGAATAAAAATTCACAAACTACACCCGCTAATTGCATACTCAGTGGCAAATACAATTGCCTGAATTTGAACCAAACTGTCGGAGCTAGCCGAGTGTGCATGATATGCATGAATCTAAACCAAACTTGCTTGTTCTTATCTTATTTACCAATGGCAACAAATTAGATAAATTTTGCAGTCAAGTTTTTTGCCAATTGGTACCATATATGTTTTGTTCAAATATCCATGTCATCTGAAACTTGAAAATGACATACAGTCCCCGGGAGCTAAACTCGAGATCAGTAATTTAACATGATTGGCAGGTGCGTTAGAGCATGCGTGCTTTCGATCGAAAAGCTACTAGGGTCGGCACTACTACAATACTATTCTACCGCATCGCAACAGATAAGTCAAATTGTTATACACAGTGGTAGGTGATAACGACTTTGTCTGTACAAGCAAAGGGCACACATGCATATATATGAGCATGCTTTACAGACGCGAACAACTGTGAGTGTTGATTCCGATCGATTAGTGGACGCGTGTAGGGCCCAACGTACTGATATGATGGTCGAGTACCACCTTTAGTTTGCAGGGTCTTGAAAGGTCAACAACAGCAACGTAAAGTTAAGTAGTACACGTGGATCGTCGTCGTCGTAGATCCGTACGCGCGTACGTATACATCATGGCACTCGTCACGTACACATGAATCCATGATTATATTCCTCCTGCATGCAAGTGCAAATAAATACCTAAAAAAAGGTTTACGCGTGTGACGGGCGGGACGCGTCCCTTCTCGATCTCTTTCGCCTCTGAGCGGCAGATATATAATCTTGGTTTGTCGGCCAGTACGATACATCATCGAGACCAACCAATAGTTGTCATATCATATAATTATTATAATATAATAATAATTCATATACACATATATTTGTCTCAAAAAAATGCATACATATATATGTATGTATATATGCTATATATATAAAAATATTAGACTAGCACACTACTACTTAGATTCACCTCCCTGTGGGGTACTTGTGCCTCCTGGCATGGTTTGCTGGTAAGTGGGGCCAATCATCTGATCTGCCATCTCAAGAAACCCTAGTCGGCCGGGCAGCTACGTGTTTCGATCGACGTACCATCATGTGGCCGTTACATGGGCCATGCCAATGCAACGAGAAGAAGCAATGTCAGCTAGCTGGCCGGCCTGGCCAGTATAAATATGTGCCTATCTATCTATCTATCTCGATCTATTTCTATGTGCTTTGTGTGTGCTGCACATAATTGCATGCACTCGAATGCGTATCGATCTGTAGCACTACGTCCGTTCTTAAATATGGGTCGTTTGACTTTTTTAATCCCAAATTTGACCGCTTCATCTTATTCAAAATTTTGTGCAAATTATCATATTTTTTATAATGACTTACTTTATTAATATATAATCTACAAAAATGTCTTAAATCTGACTATATTTTTATAATTTTTTTTGAATAAGACGAAGCGGTCAAATTTGGGGTAAAAAAGTCAAACGGCCCACATTTAGGAACGGAGGAAGTAATATATAGGTGTGGCATGTTGATTGTGGATATGGCTGCTTCAAGATTATCTTGTGCGTGAAGTGACTTGGGAGCAAAGCTCCGGTGATGTCATGAGGGGCTAGGTGTCTCTAGCTTGGCTAGTTATCTCGGCTCGTCGAAACGGCGACGTCAGGTCGAAAGAGTTGTTGGGCGGTGCTTGTTTTCATGGCCGAATAATGATTGTGATTGGTGAGGAAGAATCCATCCGGTATGTACTAGATTGCTGTAACAGCCAGCATGAATATTTGGCATATGTGTGCCAGTGCGTGTACGTGTTAGTTCGGTGTTGGAAGATAAGGTTGTTTGCTCCTCCGGCCGGCTCCGGAGACTAGCTTAGTTCATACTGCTCTGCAGCCCCCATTCAGGATGGAGCAATTCGGAGGGACACTTAGCTTGCATGGTTTGGGACTACAAAACATGATAATTAAAGGCATGATTCTCATTCTTTTCGTGCACCAACCACAACAACATGTTTTAACTGGGGATTTTAAATTCATTTAACACTTTCAGATAAATTCATCATTAGGCATTTTGATGTTTTCTCTTTCAAATTGTGGTAGGTAGCTAATAAAGAACTGATGAACGCTCAATTCACAATTTGCAAAAATAAAATTTGACTGAATAATAAACTATTCAACTCAAACTTTCACGGAATTCTCACAAACACACACACAAAAAAAGAAACAAAACTCATAGAGAGTCTAACCCTAGAAATGGGAATAGAAGACCAAAAAAAAAGAGACATTTATTCACCAGCTTCTCCCTTCTTTGTATAGTTGCATATAAGCTAGCGGTAACAAAGCACAGGCATTATTCTGCCATAGGCATATATACTCTCTAACTTTGGACCATATTTATCATAACATATATTTTTTGATAAATTAATCTTAATTAACCTTAGCCAATATCTAGATGGTACATAACACTAAGACCGTACCATTTCTGGCCCCTACATATATAGGTAGGATACATATAGCCCTTATAGTTTTTTTTTTAAAAAACAACAACAACATGACACCCAGATATCATAACATATTACTAGTTGGTTGTAGTTTCATTTGCTCTGCAAGGCTACAAGCTGACTCATATATAGACGCTCCTGCGATCAAATATTTTATTATACGTGTGCGATGCATACTGCGCGCGATGATGCACCGAGATATGATTCCATTAAGATAAACAAAGCAAAAACTGGTCGGGCAAAACAGATTCCCTGTTATCTCAAAACACATGCATGGGCCCATCCATTATCAAATTAATGATATTAGCCATAGCCACACTTTGCTATATATTCAGGATCCGCCAGTTTTATAATATTATATATATAAACTGATATTCAACGGATTCATGTATGACAGCAGCCCCAGCAGGAAAAGTTTTCCATTTCGCTTTCTTACAGCTATAGCCGTATTCAGCACGACAAGCAGAGTCTGCAGAGACCGTCTAGAGAGAGACCTAGCGCGTGATTATTCCATTTTGTAGACATTGCTAACGACGCGAGATACTTGCCATCATTGCCAAATCCATGTAGGCACTCATCATGCGTTAGTATCAGAAGTATTACTACTGGCCAATTACCTAACTCTTTCTGCTTTCTAGAAGTAAATGGGAACCTCTCGCTGCTTGTCACTCCAGCTTACACCCCTCTCAGAAACTAAGAGCTGGAAATGTATATTTTTGTTTAGCGATAAAGATAGTAGGGTTTTCTTTTTGCGAGAGTAAGATGATGGGAAAATCACTAGCTATAGAAAAATACCTAGGGAAACTAATACTAAGAGCACTGGAGAATTTTGAGAAATAATGTTGGAGTGAATATGTTTCATAAAAAATAAAACTAACATAATAATCATCCCGACTTAGCACGCGCTCTATTTTCTTCACAAAAAAGTTAGCACTATTTAGAGGCCGTTCTATGCCTGTGGTTGCATCTCTGGTTGTACGTACAGTGACTCTAGCTGATGTCAATGTTACATCAGCAGAGACGTGTATAATCAGCGTCTCATAATCCAAGGCTAATTAGGGGAAAGGTGACAGTGTTAAAGCAGACAGTAGGGTATGTAGCCGCAGAAAGAAGGCTAATGAAATAATTAGCGCGACAACCCGAGTCAACTAATAAAAGAAAAAGGGGGTGTTAGAGCAGTAGGGCAACTAGTTAATTATAGCTTGCTGAAAGAATGTTGTGATGGGGGCTATCGATCGAAACCAAATAAAAAGCAGGCGCGGATCCACGCTCCATGTCTTTGACTTTTGTCCACCATTTGGATTGGTAGGTGCTTGTCAATTGGCCGACCTCAGAGACAAAATAGGTGAAAGCTATTTTTATTCCGATTATTTCAAGATGGCTAGTAGTATTATTAAAGAAAAGCAATCATTTTGAAATTTTGAATTCAAAAGTAAATAATCTTCAGAATGTGTACATGCACACATGCACTTAAACATAATTTGCACTTTGTGCCTCCATGGCAAAGGGGGTTCAGTTTGGTCTCGAACCAAGCAGTCATCGAATGCTTGAATATTGGATTATTTATATGACACACTTGTTAAACACATCAATTTATTTATATTTCGAAAAAAATACATTTCCAACTTGAAAATCAATTGCTTGTATATGTTGCGAATATAATTGTTATTTTTGAAAAAAAGGAAGCTTTATTGATCTTAGACAATTACATCAAGATGATACAATTATATAATTGTATAAGATCCAACCCGGCCCCTGCATAACTAATAAGATGCACACAGTCCATAAAAAAGAAAAAAAATGAAAGCACCATGATCAAAAGATCATAACGCAGCAAGCTACCACAAGCGACTTCACCTTCATCCGCTTCACATACCAAAGCAGCTCTTGGACTATGACGTAGGCTCCCGAAACAACGCCTCCAACGAGAAAACGGCACGCGCACGTGCCGACATTGCAGTGATCCAATCAATTAAGACCAGATCAAAAGTTTTCACCGAGGGAGTAATTCATCTTAATCCAAACAATGCCTTCAACAAGGTCACTGTCAGGTACAACCAATTAAGGTCAAACCTAGGAATTTCTTTCAGGAATCGGTGAATTAGTAACAATTACCACCACGACATAGTCACAGCATGTTGCTTCCCCTTCTTACCAAGCCAATGCTTTCATATAGACCAGACCTGACCCACTTCAAATGGCCACGAACTCCAAATCCGGCAGACCATCTGAAATCGTAACCTGAGATATCATGCTGTAAAATAGCCACTGGGTACCCGTGCATAATCCACCGGAATAAATTGCAGATGAAATCCGTCTTCGAGTAAGAGAATCCGCGAATGAAGCCAAGGTGACTCATGTCCCCCGGTCTATATGAAAATAAAGACGAAATTGAAGATGTCATCACCAGATGTAGTTGCAAGATCTGAACCAGAGACTCGTCCCCTACCCCGAGGCTGACATCGCCGCCGCCGACTGCCTTGGGGACCTCCATGGATCCCGGCGAGCTCCTCCGCCGGATCCCACGCACGGACGCCGCCCCGCCTGCGGAGGGCAGGATCCGGCCTCCTAGACGTCGGAGCAGGCATGCCCTCGCCAGAGAAAAATGCGCCGCCGCCCGCACGATGTGGCCTCGTTGACCGGAGGAGCCACCCCGCCGCCGCCCTCCTCGCAGGTGCCGGACTTCCGGCTGGCCTGCTCGGGCGACGGCGAGGAGAAGGCAGGGGAGGAGGGAGGCCGGCGGCGAGGGGCGTGGGGGACTCCCCCGGTCGCCTGCGGAGCGACGCGGGGGAGCGAGATCCTGTTTGTTTCTATTTCAATTTTGGGCATCACTGAGTGAAGCTTGACGCTGTGGCGTTCTAGGCTTCGGCCAGTAACTTGCTGTGGGTCCCTTTTTTTTGGGCACCACTCCACACTGTGGAGGGCCTAAAGAAAAGTACAGCCCTATGCTTTTACAATTCTACAGTCCATGACCCACTGATCCGTGGCAGTAAATATCCTTAACCAGCGCAGATAAATACACAAGAAGTAAGCAACATAATTTTTCAACAAACAATAAAGATGACAATGATGTTTAAATACATGGACATTGTACTTATTTCAACTACAAGCATGCCCATCGCTTATTACAATGATGATA
>OAMR01000002.1:4091479-4102027 GCA_900205405.1 Echinochloa crus-galli | reverse complement strand
AGACAGGGCGAGGAGAAGGCAGGGGAGGAGGGAGGCCGGCGGTGAGGGGCGTGCGGGACTCCCCCGGTCGCCTGCGGAGCGATGCGGGGAGCGTGAGATCCTGTTTTTCCGGGCGCCTCCCGCGCCGAATAATCCACACACATGCGGAGACTATTATCCTTTTTCTTCACGAAGAGAGCCGGGCATCCCCAAGGTGAGGAGCTCGGGTGAATATATCCTTTACCAAGAAGATCTTGCAATTGCTTCTTCAACTCTACTAATTCACCGGGACGGCATGAAAAAGCTTTTTTTTATTTTAGTCCTTTTAAATCTAATATTTTAATAATAATTCCACCCAAACTATATTTTTAAGAACTAGCCCTTTTGGTCGGGACGCGACTTATGTTGAGTCGCGCCACATGTAATGGCGCGACCCATGTGCCACGTTGGTTTGGTCCAAAATCGATATATATATTTCGTCACATACTCACACGCTAAATAAGTGAACATAGGAGGCGAATATACTCTCAACAACTAATTAAATAAAATGGTAACACATAGATAAGTGGAAGAGAAAAAACGTGGTACATGTTGGAGCCGCCTAGCTAAGCGAGGCAGAGCAACGTGGGCCGGCGAGAGACGGCACGCGTGCTCCGGCCAAACGGCTAAAAAGCCGGACACATGATGGAGCCGCGTGGGGCCCAAAATACGGGAGGCAAATCCCCGTAGACCCGATTTTGTTTGGTTTTCGCGGTCACCCCGTAGACGCTTTCGGACTTCGACTGTCGACACCACACATCCATGGCTTTCTCCTCTACTATATATACACGTATGTTGCTGTCAGATGTTGCCATCGTCTCTGCCGTGCATCTATCTAGTGCTCGAATGTTTTGGCACTAAAATGGATCACAGAATATGTATATTTAATTTGAGAGGATTACTTTGTAACAAACCTCCTTTGGGACATGACTGTACAGTTTATTTGCTAGTTTTATTCAGGATCATATCTATGTCAGTAGGTAATTAACAGTATTTTTGTATTCACTACTCTCCACTGTGCCATTGTGTGTGATTGAGTTGGTGCTTTGTATGCATTTTTTCCCCTGAGCTCCAAGACCGTACATGCCTTGTTCCCAAAAAAGACTCTGCATGCCCTTTACATTTTGAGGACGTACAGCACTTAGGTGGGGAACAATTGCTGTTATTCTTTTTTTTTTCTTGTTGGCGGAACAAGAACTAATGCTGTTTAAATAAAGTGTTTGATCAACACCAGTGAAGTGAAATTATTGTATGTATTACACCGATTGTCAGCAAGGTTAGCTGAGGAGTTCAAAGATTTTCGAGGCCATCAAGTTGTGCCTTATTAGGAGGCGGCCGGACCAGTGCTGACAATAAACTTATGGACGACAGACAAGTAAGACAGGAATACAGGATAGTGCTACTTCAGTCGATTGTAAAATAAGAAATTACCTGCTAGAGTATAGCCGTATAGGCAGCTTCTTTTTTGAGTGGTGTGGCAAATACATGACACAAAGCTGCTGGGCTGTACCATTTCTCGGCCCATTTTAATCGTGCTCTGTGGTCCACGAACCCAAACATGGTCCAAATTGGTCTTTTCCTGTTGCTGGGCCACGATACGCTGTACTGCGCGAATGGAAAAAACCGTTACCTATTGGACAGCGGAACCCATAGATGTAATGGAGGTAGGGAGCCATGGCTAGGCTCATAGGACATGAGGGAGGAGGGAGAAATGATGGGGAAGGCTTACATAGGATGGAGAAAGACAATTTTAAGTGCCACGGGTTGGAGTAGAGCGGCAATAGAGGAGATCGGAGTTTCACCGGAGTTGGAGAAGAACGACGAGAAAACTTCTGTAGAACTCGGGTCCTTCACTTGGAGAAGAGGGAGAGCAGCTTTGGGAATATGATAGGCCCTAAAGGCCTTCTTGAACTCCTCCCAAGTAATTTGGTGTCCCGCAGCAACATGAGCCTTGTAGCCTTGCCACCATGCACCCGCGGCATCACGAAGTTGATGAGCCGCAAAAATTACTTTCTCTTGATCATTGCATGGGAATAGCCCCAACTTTTTCTCTATGGTGTGAAGCCAATAATCGGCATCTAAAGGATCCGTAGTAGCACAAAAAGTGGGAGGATCGGTCCTAAGAAAAGCGGAAAAGCCGGTACGTTGATTACCACCACCATTTCCTCCACGATCAGCCAAGGCTTTGGTCAAATTTTCCAAAATTTAATTTTGGGTGACACGATTCTCCTCGGACCTCCTAAGAATCTCCAAAAGTCCAGCAGGTAACGGGGGAGGAGGGGGAAGATCATCCCTAGGAAGAGGATATTTGTTCTTCACGGTCACCGCATTTAATGGTCGGTAATCCACACACATGCGGAGACTATTATCCTTTTTCTTCACGAAGAGAGCCGGGCATCCCCAAGGTGAGGAGCTCGGGTGAATATATCCTTTACCAAGAAGATCTTGCAATTGCTTCTTCAACTCTACTAATTCACCGGGACGGCATGAAAAAGCTTTTTTTTATTTTAGTCCTTTTAAATCTAATATTTTAATAATAATTCCACCCAAACTATATTTTTAAGAACTAGCCCTTTTGGTCGGGACGCGACTTATGTTGAGTCGCGCCACATGTAATGGCGCGACCCATGTGCCACGTTGGTTTGGTCCAAAATCGATTTTTACGTGGCCACTACGTGGTGCGCTAGGACTGAGTCACGCCAGCAAGCTTGGCGTGGCCAGCTCCTCGCTGGCTTGCTAGCTTGTGCTAAGTGCACAAAAACTCACTTCACTTAGCACATTTTGCTTTTATAATTTTATTAGCCAATGACCTCCTAAATTGTTCAAACTTGACATGTATGATGTATAGAGTATACATATTTCACTTTAAGTATTTGCACTCCAAAATATGGTGTATGGAATTGGCCTGTTTAAAAATTAGATTTTTCATTCCATACACCATATGGAATGCCACTTGACCTGTTTAAAAATTAGATTTTTCATTCCATACACATATTTTGGAGTGCAAATACTTAAAATAAAACATGTATACTCTATGCATCATACATGTCAAGTTTGAACAATTTAGGAGATCATTAGCTAATAAAATTATAAAAGCAAAAAGTGCTAAGTGAAGTGAGTTTTTGTGCACTTAGCACAAGCTAGCAAGCCAGCGAGGAGCTGGTCACGCCAAGCTTGCTGGCTTGACGGCGCGACTAGCGCTTGGACCAAACCAACGTGGCACATGGGTCGCGTAAAATCGATTTTGGACCAAGCCAACGTGGCACATGGGTCGCGCCATTGCATGTGGCGTGACTCAATTATAAGTCACGCCACACAGCTCAGCGCGGCCAAAAGGGTAGTTCTTAGAAATATAGTTTGGGTGGAGTTATTATTAAAATATTAGATTTAAAAGGACTAAAATAAAAAAACTCACTAAGCTCACAGAAAGGCAGTCATCGCATCGTGTCAAGTATGCATTCTCTAAGATACCAAGACTGACTATAATTTACTAACATTTACGTATATTTGTACCCACTTTATCTTACGTATATTTCCTTTCCTACAATCGTCATGTACTCATGGTTTTGGAATTTAATCGCACAATTTTGTTGATTCGCACCGAACTCACTATTGTTCCCTGGTCCACATCTAGAGAGAGATTGTTTGGCTCCAAACTCGTATGAGTTAGGCTGAACAGTTTTGATCCTTATATTGGTCATCCTCGTTCAATCTAAACGTCAAAGCACCCATGAAATTTGGTCGCAGTTTGAGGAAGTGAGATGCTGCTGTTCATCATTCAAATTCTCCACATATACCACACATATACATCAGGTTTTTTCCTGTAACGCAGAGAACCGCAACATATGAGAACTAGCATTACATCAGTGTATCCCCACAATTCCTTTTTGTTTGCACCAAAACTGAGCTCCAGTTAATCACAACTTGACAGATAGACCTGGACGTAGCAGGGTTCACCCTGACTTGTCTTCAGACAAGCTAACATGATTTTGATCTTCCGTACTTTCCAAATCTATTGGCCACCGATGTTTGGGCTAATGTATTCAAAATCTATCAAGCGTGAAAATATGTCAGTCATTGAACCATTCAGACAACGAAAATGAAGCAACTAGAACAGTGAGCAGAGCAGAGCAGAGCACACGGTACTTACTTTGATTTTGCCCTTGGATCCTCCCATAGCTATCAAGAAAGGATCATCATTTGAAAATGAAACGGAGAAAATAGCACCCTGAAAATGCAATAATGTAATGAAGCATCATAACTTCAGGTCGACAGCAATTATTTGCTTCCAGGAATAACAATCAGTTTTACGAGAGAGTAGCGTACAATATTCGGATTCAGCGAAGCAATGCATGATGGTTGGTTGCTTGAGATATCCCAGAGTTTCACCTGCGCATAGACAGAGATATCAGTAACTGACAGGATGACCTTAGCTCCATTTGAATTGAAAACAGATTCGCACCGCTGTATCAGTTGAAGATGTTGCAAGAAACTGCATGAAAAGGATCAAGCATCAGTGTTCGAGTATCAGATGTTAGGTTGTTCTTGTTCAGTGCATTGGCATATGTAACATACATTTGGGGCAGCAGGGCCAAACGAGACAGACGTAACAGCTTTTTCATGTGCGTGCAGAGTAAACAAGGCCAAATTGTAACTTTGATCATTCGATGAAGATCTCCGCTTGTCGAAAGCCTGAACCATTCCATTATCAAGACTAACCTGTAACACATAATAGTCCTTAACAATTTGTGTACTAGACTAATTTAAAATCTAAATGGAATAGGAAATTGAAGGAGAAAAGCATCAGTATTGCATTTGTAAGGAAAAAATACAGTTGATAATAACCACAAGTCATTTGTTTTGGAATCACACACAAAAGAGAAAATATCAGAGGTTTAATGTGGTACACATTAACAATTGCAGGTCCGCTGATTAATTGTGTGTGCGACACACATTAATCTTTATGGAAACTTATGCACAAATGAAAATGGGAGCATCCGTTGTGATCAAGCTCTTTCAGTAATTCCATGCAGAAGTGGAGTTTATACTCAGTATATATTAATAGGACAAAAGAGTTCTGGAAGTTTGAGAAAAAAATGTCTAATGAGAAACGTCAATATTCAGATATTATTAATTGCCATGTTTACTTATTTGAAGACATGAATTAGCCAAAATGTTACTATTGCAATCTTAATATGTCAGAAATCACCCTGGTTTGGGTGTTGAACCTATATGAAAAAGGAAAAGAAAATCCTAAGCCCAAATTCTACTGCATAGAATTTATGCTTCCAATACAGAAACATCAGTAGATTCAGGAACTCACCACAAATGAGTGTTCATTGTGTGGGTCCCAAGCCACAGTTTCCACATCAGCTTCAACAGACCATCTAATGCAATCAGGTCCACCATTTTTAACATCTTTCTGAGAACAAGGAAATGCACAAGCTATTAGTTCAACAAGTAATGTACATACGCATAGTTTCCATAACAAGAGCTAGCCCAAAAACCAGGGATATGTCTCTACTCTCTGGCCATCCTTCTTTTCTGGCATTTAAAATTGTATATTTTTTAAATGTGATTAAATTCTTACAATTTGGAATCCGTAATAATTGCCAAGCTTTAATTAAGAAAATGAGCTTAATATGCCTCAGCTTTCTGCAAACAGGAAAATTACTGAGGAAGGGAATCACTGAGGGGATATTTAACTGGCATGAAAGTATACTTTAAATTATTGTTTATCATCTGAAATGGGAAGACAACAATCTAATAATAACAAAGAGAGTCCTGACTTCCTACAAAGTTCAATTCAGCATGGTAAATTACCATAAAGATCTCCACCTATTGTGTAAGCCAAGCCTAATGGTCAAAGAATGTCATCCATCAATGAATAAAATGTCAAGAAAGAATATAACAGAAAGGGCAACTAGATACATTACCAAGACAACTGATTTATCAAATGATCCACTAAGAATAATTTCAGGTGAGTGCTGGCTCCATGAGACCACTTGAACCTGCTATGGGAAGCTACAGTCAAGCACTGCACATGCTTGGTTCATGTATAGACAAAGAGGAAAAATACAAGTGTAAGTGATTGCCTTGGAATTGTGATGTTCCAATGTTGTCACACATCTACCAGCAGCAAAATCCCAAATTTTGACTGTTTTGTCCGCACTAGCACTAGCTAGAATATTCCTGCCATTTGTAATTATTTGTTAATCATTAAAAAGCCAACAGATTAAGATCTGAAACATCACTTGGCCTAAAATATATGCTCACATATATTCCTTGTTCCATGATATGCCAAGTATAGAATCTTTATGGCTTTCCTGCAAGTGAAAGATGTAGTTATTAGCACCTACTACACCAGCAAGTGTTGTTCCCCATTCTAGTTGATTGGAAAAACTTACAGATACATAAAAACAAAACAACAGGAATTAGTACGTACATGGGTGAATTTGTTAAGATACCGCTATTCATTTATGACGAATTTTTAATATAACATCACCGTCAAGAGAAGAGAAAAGAAGTGCCTAGAACTACAGATCAGAAAAATTCTCATGGAATGGCACTATTGTAGACATTGAAAACTAGCTGTGAACCTCTTCGCCCTTCAAATTTCCTCCGAGGACAGTATGAGGTGTAAGTGCGTCAACCTGTTACATAAAAATAATTAAATTTCTTTAAAATGAAACAGTTCAGAATGTTATGAAATAGTAGTTCTGTGTGTTTCCAGAAATATAACTGTATCCAAGTCCCATATTTCAATTTCAGTAGACATGGTACCAACAGCCATGAAATTTCCTGTCATACATTCACAAAAAACAATATGGTCAGGAACAAAAGTATGGCACACATTGTATGTTATTATCATTTAAGGTAAGACCATGATATAACCTTTCTGATCATCCTTACAGCTACAGTCCGACCATGCAAGACATAGTGGACTATGAGCAAGCTCACTCTTGTGACTCGACCAACCCGTAGACAGATCCCTATCCATCAGTTCTTCAAGTATAAACACCTGTACGCATGGAGACAAAAGTAGATGTATGAAACATGCGCAGAATAGACATCATCGACAATGCCCTCTGATTAATTTGAGAGGACAACTACTGCCAGCATCACATCATGTTTGCAAGCTCAGTAGTGCAAAACTACCGAAGAGCCATGAGCCCACGACACCATAATTTAGTGAGAACAACGCATGCCACATTGCCAATCAAGGAATAAACTGTCTGTAGATGGGAGAATTCCTATGATCGTAGAACCAAAGGGATCCCAGCATATTTGTAACAAAACATTCTAATAAGAAGCTGCTGATACTTACCTTAAGATAATTCCCTTTGAATACTTGTAAACTGGCAACAATCGAATCATTTGGTCTGACAGTCCTGTCTTCAATCTCTTCATCTTCAGAGTCATCCTAATTATGGCAGAAACTACATTGTATATTATAGCTTGAAGAAAACGAGCATATGCATGCAGGCTACTTTTGTAAAGCAAGATTAAGATAGATCAACGTTCCATCATTCTTAAGGTAAGGGTCCTTGTCATTACTGGGGTAGTACAAGTCTCCGTTCCCTGAAGAATTTCGCCCATTACACAGCAATGCAGTTACGTAATGCCAGTTGCTGCCATTGTGCCTCATCCAATTTGTTTCAATAAACGCATGCAGAAGTAAATGTATATACCTTTTTCATCGTCGTCATATTTGTCCATTCCAAGCTTACGCATGCCAGCATCGATGTAATCAAGAGGAGAATCATCAGCTTTCTCCTTGGAAAGAGCACTAACCACACCCTCAGCCTGCAGAACACTATCCTCCTCCTGATCTCCATCAGTGCAATCGTCCATGCCCTCGTCGTCGTCGTAACCACTGTCTGCATAACTGCAGACACAAACTCTCATCAGTGTCAGAGAAAAAAGATACAAACTGTCTAGCAAGGATTGTGTTAGCCACTGATATATTGGAAGTATTAACAGGTCGTGTTGATTGGAGGCGGGCATGCATCCTCGACCACGCACCTCCCATCCAAAGGGACGAAAGCGTTGGAAGCCTCGCTGATCTCCTCCTCCGTGGGAGGCTCAGTAGCGAAGCGGACGTTCCTGAACGCTCCCTTGGGGATCCAGCAGATGGCTGGAATCATCTTCATCACCTTCCCTGAAACAAAAACACGAAGAATAACCAACAGGTGAAGGACATGGAGTGCAACAGCGAGGGGCGTCTTGGTAGTAGGTACGTTGTCTTTGGGTTTGGTTGGAACGAGATCGCAAGGGGGCCATGGCCAGCGGCGAGCTTGTAGCTTGGGGCGGCACTGCAGGGGAAGAAGAAGGAGATCGGCGTGGGCGCTGGCGGCCGCCGACTTATGTCAGGGAGAGGGGACTCTGTTTTAAAGAAACGTCACATGGCCGAGCGAGATTTGGCCCAGCTAGCGGCCCACGTGCAAACTGCGGAGGACACGAAGCTTCCCACGACACGCCACTCCGGGATTCCTATATAGCCTGTCATTGCACGCTTGACGTTGCAGTCACTGCATCGCTGCACCTGTTCCTTTCTACACACCCCCAGTGATCCGTATGTACGTGATAAAGTATTCCGTGGGTATATGTATACATATATATATATATATCAATCAACCGATCGAGCGTGTGATTGATCAGCTAATGAATTAAGAGCATGCATCTAGTAAGATCTGTAGCTAGTCATACATGCCTGAGAACGACACAGGAATAAAGCACGTACTGGCAGATGATCTTCTCTGCCGCAAGCGGAAATTGTAACCTGCATGCACGACGATTTCCAGTCTACTCGGCAACGACAGCAACAGGTACCGAAACGATGTTCCTGGGTCTCAGGGAGGAATGCATCAGACGAACGAGCGAGCGACAAGCAGATCAGCTTAATTATTTCCAGTCACTCGACAATAGAATATGGATCTATCGAGCGATACGACGTGAAAAAAATTGATGCAAGAAGAAACGTCACAACGAGACTATATAATATATATATCTGCTATAGCTGTAGTTTTTTTCCTTTTCTTTTGTGGATTCAGGGCTTGCCTTCAGAGTTTAGACATACAATCCAGTAGCTGTCTGAGCGCTTTATTACGTACGCGGAGCATTAGTATAATACTGCAATATATACTGGTATGTTAATTTAGTTGCATCCTAGGGAGGGCCATGTCAATGATAGGTCCGTGGATGACAGCAACACCACCAGAACCATAGCAGCTGAAAACAGCCATGAGCCATCCATGCTAGGCCCTGTAAAATGGAACACACACAACACAGGAACTGGTTCCATGTGTGCCCTGCAGAAGACTCGGAAGGAAAATTCATCAGCTAAATATAAACGTACTCCCAACTCCCTAGTCCCTTCTAGAAGGAGATCATACTGACTAAGATATTTTTTTTTGCAAGGGTTATTGACTAATTAAGATTTTGTTAATGATATCGTATCGTGGTAATAATTAAGCTGATGCAGTGTAAGGGATTGTATATATGTTGGCTTTTGGTGCTAATAATAACCCGTGATGAAGAAAACATATATAGAACCCAACAGTAAATTTTACCAATTGTCACTTGTTGAATTTTTGCATTTGATAAAGCTGTAACTAAAAATACTTGCTACAATTTTACTTAATTATGTTTACAATTAACAATGTAAAAGTGAAGTCCTAGAGAAATATCAATCACTTCTGGAGAACATTGATCCTCAAAGTTTAAACTGCGTTCTTTTATGACTTGATTGAGATTGAGGGAAGATTTTTTGTAGTGATCGAACAAGTTTAGTTGGTAATCATTTTGAGAAGGGTGTGGATCACATCCGGACATAAGGAAATAAAGCAATTGTTCATGTATAAGTATTATTACAGGCTGCTTAGTGTTTAGATTATTTGTAAGGCGCGTGTGGTAGCTACAAAATGATTTTCAAACACATGTTTGTTGAACATGATCGATACTACAAAATACAGTGCATATATCGCTAAGCACGGAAGTAGCTATACGCCTATACGTGTGCAACATTGCATATGCATACTAGCTTAATTATTCAAAAGTTAGAGAATGTCCAACGGTCGCCTTATAGGCCATCATTACCATACATATATGTTGTGGATTAAGGAGAGAGGTTCTTGCCTCGAGCCGGACATTCCCCTAAACTATAATTTATATGACTGCAACACTACTCAACTATTAATCCCTGCCATGAAACTCGATCATAACATTTATTTTGCTATATATGGACAATAAGATCTGCGTGTAAAAGTCTCACCAAGCCAAATTAACAACTATCAGTATTTTGATGTGTGGAGGGTATATATCGCTGATCAAATCTCTATGTTATGCAACGAGAAGAACTTTTATCTACCTGTGCTAATGAGCAGTGACTGCGATAGCTTGCACACTATTATACTCGATGCTTCTATACGAAGCACCACACCTCCCATCCATTGCATATGTTTCCACTGCAGGAGCTAGCGAGAACAGCCGAGCACTAAGACAGCTAGGGCACAGTGCTGGATAGCGAGG
>OAMR01000002.1:4046263-4078098 GCA_900205405.1 Echinochloa crus-galli | reverse complement strand
TGTTGTATGCTATATAGATTGTTTATTGCAATCTGATTTTTTGGCTTGTCGTCTGTCAGATGTTCTAACTCTTTCTTCGGGTGGAACTATATTGAGGGCATGGAATCTTCCAGATGGACAGATGATCTGGGAGACTAACCTTCAAACTTCCACAGCATCAAACCCACAGCTGCATGTTATGGTCTGTGTGGGCAATGCATTTTCCATTATCTGAGCAATCATGTGTTGATAATACAATTATTTACCTGTAGCACTTCTCTTGAGTGATGGGCCTTTACTTTACTCTTTGCAGTCAAACAACAAGGTTGCAAAGGATAATTTGGTTTTAGTTTCGTCTGGACGATGGATTTATGCCGTATCAAGCATAGATGGTGCAATATCATGGGAAAAGGAGTTTTCTCTTGATGGGTATGTATTATTCTGCCCCGTCGTTCTTGTTCAGGGCATTGGGAATACAATACCAACCTAACTTTAACCTGCTTGCAGCTTAGAAATCAAGCAGGTTCTCCAATCACCTGAGAATGATATTGTGTACGCTGTAGGAATTGCTGGTTCCTCGAAGCTAGCTTTGTATCACTTGAGTGCTAAAACTGGAGAGATATTAAAGGATATCCAAGAGTCACTCCCCGATGAATTATATGATGAAATAGCACTTGGTTCTGATAATGTGTTGGTAGCATTAAATAAGGCCAGGTCAAGCCTGTTTCTTATTGAGTTTAAGGGTAAGAGGATTAGCTACAGCAAGGTGCATGTTTCAGATCTTGTTCAAGACTTGACAGGAACATTCAAACTTCAATCTTTGTCCAATGGTGTCATGACTTTGCAAACATCTTCTACCGTTTCCCTCCTCAAACTTAAAGGTACTGATGGGTTGGAAGTAGTTCAGAGATTTGACCAACCAGCTGCAGTGAGTGATGCCCTGACAATCACAGAGAAAGACGAAGCTTTTGCTGCTGTCCAACATGTGGGTTCCCAAATTGAATTTATCGTGAAATTTACAAGTGACCTGAGCAGTGAATTTATTAGAGAAAAGGTCAACATAGATCAACATAGGGGCAATGTTGAGAAGGTCTTCTTGAATAGTTATATCCGAACTGACAAATCTCATGGTTTTCGAGCTTTGGTTGTAATGGAAGATCACTCACTTTTGTTAATTCAACAAGGTGAGGTTGTTTGGAGCAGAGAGGATGGTCTTGCTTCAATTGTTGATGTAACAACATCAGAATTGCCTGTTGAGAAGGATGGTGTCTCAGTTGCAGATGTGGAACACAATCTCTTTGAGTGGCTTAAGGTGACCCTCAGAAATGCTATTATTTAATCAATTATTATTTTGTTTTTAGGAATTGCTCCAGATAAGTTATATTTCAGAAAATCTGCTAATTATTTTTAAAGGCACAAAATTTATGGTGAATTTAGTGTCCTTTTCAAATTCTCCATAATTTAAAGCTTTGCTTGTATTTGTGCACCTTAGCTAATTTTAGAACATGCCACGAAATTTGTTGGTTTTAACAAGTTTCTTTAGCTAATTTTAGAACATGCCAAGAAATTGGTTTGTGTTAACAAGTTTCTTTAGCTAATTTTCGAACATGTTAAGTTTCTTTAGCTAATTTAGTGACTTGCTTGTGTGTTTGCGCACAAGTTTTCATTATGCTGTGTGATGCGGCTTAAGTTCCGTTTAGTTTTTTTTATTGCTCTTATATGTGGTGATATGATGGCATTAATGCATGTGCTTCTGCATGTGAGACTGCATTTTATTGGATTTTCTGCTCAGAATGAGCTTATGATACTCTCTTGCTTCTCATAGGGACACATGCTTAAACTCAAAGGTACTCTAATGCTTGCAAATGCTGATGAAGTTGCTGCAATCCAAGCACTGAGACTCAAAAGCTCTGAGAAAAATAAGATGACAAGAGACCATAATGGATTTCGTAAGCTCCTTATTGTGCTAACAAAGGCTGGCAAAGTGATAGCCCTGCACACTGGAGATGGACGCATTATCTGGTCAAATTTGCTGCCATCTCTTCATGCCTCCAGATTTGCTGGAATTCCTTCTGCCTTGAGAATTTATCAATGGCAGGTCCCACATCACAGTGTAATGCGTGATAACCCATCAGTACTCGTTGTTGGCAAATCTGGAGCAGAATCATCTGCTCCTGGTGTCTTCTCTATTCTTGATTCGTATTCTGGAGAAGAACTGAACTCTATGAGACTTGACCATTCTGTTGTTCAAATTATCCCCTTGACACTGAAGGATTTATCTGAGCAGCGACTTCATCTGATTGTTGATTCCAATTCCAATGCTCACTTGTATCCGAAATCTCCAGACGCCCTTAATGTATTTCATCATGAAATGTCAAACCTGTATTTCTACTCTGTAGATATTCAGACAAATGTTATTAGGGGATATTCGTTACATAAGTCATGTGATATCAAAGGTGATGAGTACTGCTTCAGTACAAAGGAGTTATGGTCTATCATTTTTCCATCTGATTCCGAAAGGATAGCTATCTCTGAAACACGAAAGATGAATGAGGTCTGTTCATTTCCTCTGTTGCTTTTTATTTTTTGCTAAAATTAATTACAAAATAATATTATCTTCGTTTCCTTTTATTTGAAGGTTGTTCATACACAAGCTAAGACAATTGGTGATAGTGATGTGATGTACAAGTATTTATCAAAGAATTTAGTTTTTGTTGCTACTGTGTCTCCTAAAGCTGCTGGTGATATTGGATCTGCGCTACCTGAAGAGGCCTCGCTTGTTGCATATCTCATTGATGCAGTCACCGGACGCATACTGCATCGTGTGACTCATCATGGTGCACAAGGCCCTGTACATGCAGTAAGTACATCTGTATATCGTTTAGTCTTTTTCTACTTTTGCTTCAAGTCCCTGTTGTTGTGTGATGGCCCTTTCTTGGTGCTATCAAAACTTGCCTACTTGGATGATTTTGTGGTTTTCTTCACTTCTGAATTTAAAATTTTCTCTGCTTTATTAAGTACTAAGATGATTTATGCTTTATTTTCAAGGTTTTAAGCGAGAATTGGGTTGTCTATCATTATTTTAATCTTCGAGCTCACAGATTTGAAATGGCGGTGATTGAGATATATGATCAATCTAGAGCGGTATGTATATGTGGTCTTAATTATTTGAACTGATTTTTTTGTTGTTATGGTGGTGGTGGTGGTAGTAGTAGTATTAACATCACTAACTCTTTTATACAGGACAACAAAGATGTCATGAAGCTCATACTTGGGAAGCATAATCTTTCAGCACCAATTACATCTTATGCCCGGCCAGAGGTGGTGGTAAAATCCCAGTCATACTTTTTCACCCATTCCATAAAAGCAATGGCAGTTACACAGACAGCTAAGGGGATTACTTCCAAGCAGCTTCTGATTGGCACGATTGGTGACCAGGTCTGGTGTCACTTCTTTATTTCTTACTTTTCTAGTGTATAATAGAGCAGTGTAACACGTGCTGCTATTTCTTTTTATTTGCTGATCATTCTCTGTATATTGTGTTGCCTTTCTTTATTTAAAATATGTAAATGAAGATGAACTAATAGCATTGTTTGAAGGATAACTAAAAACGTAGAATAGAAGTTACCATCACAAGTAGATTCAAATTTTGATTGAAATTGTTTTCTTAATATATTTCTAAGATCTGATTCTTTTAATTCTATAAAACTTAGGTTTTTGGGTACTCTAGGCTTGGGTGTAGGGAGTGAAATGCATAGGGATTCCCTTTCTTTTACTCCATAGCAATTCAACCAGTATTATAACATGTCTATACTGCTTGTCCAGCGCACTGGAATAAATGGTTCATTCTTGTCAGTTCTGCAAGGTGGAGCCTTTTCCCATTCTAATGTGTGGTCCTTAGCTGAATTACAGTAGCGTGTCAGAATGCTAATACGCATTAGTGAAATGAATCTATTTTGCTGTTGTTTATCTCTAGTCTTTGATAATAGTAGTATAGTTCCTTAACAGGGGCTAATTTGAGGCGGCACTGACATTGAAATTAGGATTTGTTCCAACATAGCTCCCCCTCCACTTGTATGCTCAAGCTTAGTATTCAGTCGACCATATATTATCGTAGGTCAGGTCAATCCATTGAACTGTGGGACCTATTTGTTTCGTCAACATTATGTTATAAATGGGCTGCAATGTTTAGATTAATTAAGATGGAGGGTTAATTCTCATTTATATGCGTAAAGAATGCTCGAGTGACATTGTCCTCAAACTTACTGCAGGTTTTGGCACTTGATAAGCGCTATCTTGACCCACGTCGTTCAGTGAATCCCACACAACAAGAGAAAGAAGAAGGCATTATACCATTAACAGATTCTTTGCCTATAATTCCCCAGGTATTATTTTGGTCTTGATCATCCGTACACCTGCCTCTTATACTTACCTAGTTAGTGTGGACATGTTTGCATTGGTTCTGTGTGCCAAAAGCAGAAATCGTCAATAGAATACATGCTGCTCTCTGCTTATGACCAAGTAGTCAAGTATAGACTGTTCTCTGTTTATCACCATATTTTTGGTTGGAGGATGCTATCGGTTGGTTTCATATTAGAGCTTCCATAGAATACATGATTCTGCTTTAGTTTTATGTTTAGGAGTTAGGACATCGGTCAATTTCTTGTATTTAGCCAATTCTGATGTTTTGTGTGTTTAAAGTTCTGATGATTCTTTGTATTTGGTATGTGTTTTTTTTCCTTTGCCATTTTCCAAGAAAATAGCAATAAACAAAAGATACGGTATTGTCGAGGCCTCGAGGGCCACTATGGACCAGATAGATATTTTTCTTTAAACAAAATGTGCTGATATTTCTAGATGTACGATAGGCAAGTGTGCCAACTGAAGCCAGAAGCTTGAATATAGTTAGGATTTTGTTCATTGTTCTTGATTGATATGATTAAAGTGGCAGAATATGTTTTTAACACTTACGTAATTTGATGCAAGTTGCATATCTGACTTATGGGGCTTGTTTCAAGTACAAGAATAGCTTCTTAATATATTAATAATTCTGCAGTGTTTTAGTATGTAGTTTAACAGCTAGGATACCATTACTAGCTTCAACAGAACTATTTTATTATACTAAGCCAACGTATTGTTCAAGTTGTTTGCAAATTCTTTGATGATGGATCTGGCTTCGGTAAAATTAGAAACATAGCTTTCTGGGAAAGTTCTAGGACTTCTCTCACATGGTTCCTGATATCTAGCATTAGTAGTGGGTGGTGTGAAGAATGCTTGCAATTGCAAATTCATAAAATTTGACGTGTTTTTTGTGAAACATAAGGCACATTGGTTATTTATAAAAGCCAGGCAGCATGTCCTGAAGACTTGGGCATTGGAAGCAGGAAGTAAGAAAAAAGGTTTGGGGCCCGGCCAGGGCTTAGAGAATACTAGGGTCCCTTTCTGTGACTCGTGATGGATACAATGCTGGGTCCCTTTTAATAGGGATGACTCGGCCCTTGAACAAACAGTCTGAACTAAAAGAAATACCTCAAACAAACCTGATACTTTGACATATCTGAAATGCATAAAGTGGAATAACAACTTATTTTAGTTCAATATGATATTACTTCGTTCAATTTATGTTTATTCAATTTACCTTGTGCTAATGGGTCGTTCACACTTTTCTCGTTGTTTCCCCTTCAGTCCTTTGTGACGCACTCTCATCAAGTGGAAGCCCTGCGAGGAATCGTTTCTATTCCTGCAAAGTTGGAGTCCACTACTCTTGTTTTCACGTACGGCGTTGATCTTTTCTACACCCAGCTTGCTCCGTCAAGAACCTATGATTCCCTCACAGACGAATTCAGCTATGCCCTTCTTCTAATCACAATTGCGGTCTTGGTTGCTGCCATTATTGTCACTTGGATTTGGTCTGAGAAAAAGGAGTTGAGAGACAAGTGGAGGTGAGCTAGGCCTCAACATTCTGATGCGGATGAAATTTTGGGCCCTAGTCAGCTTCCTTTTCCTCCCCCCCTTTTCATGTCTAGTGCTAGGGTTCGTTTCACTTTTGACTAGGCCTTTATTTATGTAACCATTTGACAACAAAGCCAATCTGCTGTGAATTAACACACTGCTGAAAGCATTATAGGAGTGCCACTTAAGAAATTATAAATTCTGGACATGACATCGAAGAATTAGCAAGAGCGCAGATGGCATGAATGGTTGCTTATAATGTGTAAGATGTACCACTGTGACCAAACTCTTTCGCAGATTGTAGTTATTGTTGTCGACAGAGGGTTCTCTTGTAACTTGATGAGCTCGTCGTGTTTCAATCATTATACTTTTCTTCTTGATAGAAGAAACCAGATTGCTCTTCCTTTGTCCTGTCATCGTCACCACTTGTGTTGTTAACCTGTGATAGGCTGGGCTACAAGATGCTCTTTGTTGCAGTTGTCGTGTAACGCTATATTCCGTGCGCATGCCTTGTTCTGAAGGTGATGTAGCATCCACACTATTGAACCAATGATCTGTTTCTGCTACATACTGCTCAGATGTTTCATGTGGGCATGATATGTGAACTAACGAACGCAAGTTGTCTACTCTTTGAAGATTTGTAGTATTCCCTTGATTATTTGAAACGACTAGATGCTGCACCGTTGCATGTATATTATTTGCTGACATTCTCTAGATCTTTTATGCTTTTTTAAAGTGTTTGCAATCTGCTCCAGCCGCTTAGTTTGTCAATCAGTGTGTCAGGCAAGCACGTCTAGCTTGTCTCAGGCCCCTCACACGCCCATCGCCTTTTGCAACCAACCTAAGCCGGAAGTGGTGTTTCTAGATTGCCCATGGTGAACTCCAGGCTATGGTTTTCTGCTAGTCCTGGTAATATGGGACGCCTCCGATGATGGATGGAGCGCCCCGGCACATGGTGGGTGGCAGGGTGAGAAGAGGAGATGTGAGATGTCTGCCATGATCGGGAGAGATGAGAGGCCGGGTAAAGCAGCGATGGCTTTTCTTTCTTTCTTTCTGGCCGAAGCAATATATTGCGGGTAGATGATGATGGAAGTCGAGTTCTCAGCTCAGCTCAGCTCTCAGGGCAGCAGCAGGAGCCACTAGCCAGGAGGGGTCATGTCCACCCTTTGGGGGAGGGGCCTCTGCTTTCCCTCCGCTTTTTTCCCCCTCTTCCTCCTGGTGCCGCGTTCTTTTGCTCCTGCAAATGCTCAGCCCCTGAACAAAGAATGCTTTGTGGCGGCCTCGCTTTCGTCAGGTAGTCTAGTCAGTGTTACGGACCACCGTAATCGGCGGTTTGGTTTTCGCAGCTAGCTGATCGATATGACCTGCTGCTTGCTGGTGAGCGCTTTGCACCGGTAAATCCGTCAAATCCATCCTTGCATCTTTCGCTTTGGCTAGGTAGCTATGGTGCATCAGGCATCAGCTATGTAGGTGCCGGCTTTACCGGGGTTCTCTTCCCTTTGGGAGTCGCAGTCGCCGCAGCAATTCAGCAAGTACTAGCCCAGGTGCCGGGTGCACTAGCACAACAAAGTGGCGTACGATGTGAGTGAAGGCCTAGCTCCTTTTTACAAGCTGATCGATGGCCGGCCGGGGCTCTGGACTGGACCAGCCACTCCAGCTATGTACGTGCTGCGCGCTGTGGCGAGCGAGCGAGCGAGAGAAAGAGCCAGAGGGCGTCGACACGCGCTGCGCCAGCTGCTGCTGCTGGCCTGACTGACTGACGCCTCAGCTCACTCACTCAGCTCGCCCGCCCTGCCCCAACCCAAGTGCGTCGACTACGTACTGGAGCGAGACCGTGACGAGAGAGCCGGGGAGAGAGAGGTCGGCCGGCGAAGGAAGGCGGGTTCCGTGAACGAGTCCGGCCGGCCGGCGGCGGCCGCGGGAACGTGGTGTACGTGCAGTGGCCGGGCACTGCGGCACTGGTGCGCTGTCTCTTATACACACACTGCTGGATGGGCAGCTTGCGTTGCGTTGCGTACTTGCGTCGGGTAGGGTTTGTGATGGATGAGGGGATTCAGGGATCGATGCATTGCCTGTGTCCGGGAACAGGTTTTCGCGGGAGGGTCCATGGCCTCGGTGTCGGCTTGCGTCGGCGGGCCGCCGCCTGGTAGCCACGAGGGCCGTAGAAGGACTGACTGTAGGAGGAGAAGGATCGATCTCTCGCTTCTCCCCGTGTGAGCGCGCATGCACTTGTTGTGAGTGACCGGGTGCTATTAGTCTTTTATGCCCGGCGACGCGCGCGCACGTCTCCAACGGTACAGACGCAATGAGACGACCTTTCTGGTGGTGCTGTGTACCGTGTACGTGCCGTTCGTTCTTCGTAGCCCCTGCCTTAATTAGCTTGAAAGTCACTCATTCACTCATCTTTTAGCACCCACTAAAATTAGCTACGCGCTAGTACCTGTTTGTAAAGTTTTTGTAATAATACCACAGTTGACAAATACAGTATTTGTTGTGTACCGTGTTGGGTTGCTTGAAGTTGCACTGGCTCGGCCCGATGCGTGTAACTGCTTTCTAGCGAGAAACAGAAAGAAATGGTTTGGAATTGATCCAAGAATAGCATATATATTTTTTTAGATAATGGATAATATATTACCCGGCCTTGACCAGAGCGGCTACGGCCAAACAGAAATAAGAAAATTACATCTCATCATGGGGTCAAGTAGTCCTACCTGACCACCAAGACCGCTATAACCATGGTTTTTAAGGCGTCGCCTAGGCGTCCAGGCGGCAAGCAAACCTGGGCGTCGGGGTCGCCTTACAATCTTGCCGCCTTGGCGCCGGAGAGAGAGAAAGGGAGGAGACTGGGACGTCGGCTACGACTGGGATGGCCTCCAGGGGTGGCAGGGGAAGGCGGGCGGCGGCGGAGGAGGAGGCAGGAGGGCGTGCGGCGGCAGCGGAGGAGGCAGGGGACGTGGGGCGGCAGCGGAGGAGGCAGGGGAGGGCGGGCGACGGAGGCAGGCCGCGGAGGAGGAGGAGGAGGAGGCGAGGACGGCGTCGGCGGAGGAGGCAGGGGCGAGCGGCGGCGGAGGAGGAGACAGGGGGGGCAGCGGAGGAGGCGGCGTGCGGGAGGCGGCGGCGGCCTCCGGGAAAGAACGAGGGAGCGGAGGGAGCGGATAAGGAGTTCTGGGAGCTAGGAATAGGGTGGGGGAGTCGGGCTGGCTTGGGCTGGGCTGTTTGCTGCTATAACACGTTTACCAGACCTTACAAAGAACTGAAAACGCTGGACACCGACCACTATTGATGCTTTTTCGAAGGCAACAGCACGAAGACTTGGTGCAGGTACTGCAAACCAACCTCCGAACTGTTACGCCATCCAATGCCTCATTCGCCCTGCGCTGAATACCGAACATAGTGTCCACACGGCCTTGGCAACCAAGAGCTTTGACGACGCGCCTACACTGCCGCCGCCGACCTGAAGAAACCAGGCTAGGTTTTCACCCAGTTATTGATCAACCACGGGCACAACAGGGGACGGTCTGACCAACGACTTCAGCAGCGCCTTCAACAAGGTGTGTGTCACAAACACATCACAGCCACCAGTCCGGCACAACATGCCAGACAAGGATTTCTCCCAGATCGCCGCCACTACCGTCACCACAATCGCCCTCACCTGAAGGACACCAGCATCTTCGCACAACCACAGGACGCCGCCATCGCAAGAAAAGACACACTCTGGCCACCGTCGACGAACACCGCCACCCGGAGCAAGGTTCCGCCGGCAAATGGACGGCACCAACCCGTGGGAAGGCGGCTGCACGACAGCTAGCGAAATTCACCCAGATTGCCCCCGTGGGGAGCGATGCGAAGCGATGAAGGCGTTGAATCAGATTGCCGCTCCGCCCGCGCCATCTGCAGCCTTCGCCCGTGGGGGGCTGCAAGATGAAGCCGGCGGCGATGGAGGACGTCCAGGGGCCCCGGATCCGGCGGGCACGCATGAATCCGGTGGTGGACGATGCGGATCCGGCCGATGGCGACGCGAATCCACCACAACCAGCCCACCGTCAGGTGCCGCAACCGCCCGGACCTCCACCTCCGCATCCCGGCTGCCCCAGGGACGCTCGCTGCCTCCATCACAGGTCCGTGAGCGCCTCAACCGAGCCGGCGCTGCCGCCGCAGCACCCCGCCAGGAGGGGCAAGGATCGACATATCCAGGCCCGGGACCACCGGATACACCGCCGGCAGCTCTGGATCCACTCCGGCCCGGCCATGCCACGCTGCCATGGAGCCACCTCGTCGCCGCCGCCGCAACGGCCATGCAGGGCCGAACTCCGTCCTGCGCCGTCGCCTCCCAGATCCCGATGGGGCATGACAAGGAGCCACAAGGAGACCTCGCCGCCGCCGTCCTAGCAGGCTCACAGGCTTCCGGCGCACTGCTCAGGCGGCGGCGAGGCGTTGGTGAGGATTGGGAGGGGCAGCGGCGCCTGGCTTTGGGAGCCGCCCGTGTCGCCCCTGGGAGGAGGAGCGACGCGAGGGCCACGGAGTATATATATAGCAATAGCATTTCACCAATATAGCATATATATGGACAACCCATCTACATTATTTCAAAGTGCTAGTGAATGAACATGCATGGGTAGTGAGGGCAAATACAATATCAAATGACTTGCCAGGGGCTTTATAGATTTTCTCATTATCCGAGAGTTTAGGCAAGTGAAAGTTTCTTTTTCAGGAGAGAGGGAAAGGTTCTTTGCGTCGTGTTCGGTACAGATACTCCTTTGAAAGAAAGGGCATCTATAAACTAGCTAGGTCAATTAGACATTATTAATTAATATCTAATACAAAGGCACAAAACATGCAGCATATGACGGTTACACTTGGAACAGTATGTAAAATTCCACTTGAGCTTTATACCTAACTGGCTAACTAGCATATGCGTTGATAGAGTGATATTATCCTTTTATTGCAATTGGTTTATCAATATCCTGTGTATCGTCGTGTTTGTTTTCTTCAGTGAATTTGCTGAAGCAACTTGCATACAAGTACGTAAGGCAAAGTTTATAGGTTTTCTCGAGAGAATTTGATGGTGTATCAGGAGTGAGAATCAATCCTACCAAGAAGATGTCAAGAGAAGGGAATTTTCTTGTTCTTTTCTTTTTCATTATTAACTTTTCTCTGGATATTAGAACCTCTGGGTGTGTTTGAGTTTTGACATGGAGGAACACTTGAGGACACAAAGTGAAATATCTGAGATATGGCAGATTGATAGACTTTGACCATTGGTTAAGACAAAAATAATACAAGATAACTAAATTAAGAAATTTGCATTCTGCGACAGATCCTTTTTTGCATCCGGAATGAAAATCTAATAGCAGTACTTTTAACTAATATATATGATCTACACACATTAGTGATTATCATTTAGAAAGTTCAATTGCATGAGTCCTATGAAAACCTATGTACTATTGAGGCAGGGACTCAACTTTAGAACACCATAAATTAGGATTTGACTCTTCTCCATTAGCTTTCCGTTAGATCTTTTTAACTGCAAAACTCAAATCCACATTTTCACTCACATCCCATCAAATAATTCTACTCTAGATTACTCTCAGTCTAGATAGCAGATGCCTCACCACTTGTTCATATTTAACGGTGAAGACCCGGGGCTTGTTGGGACCTAGGGTCTAGGGTGGGGGCACACCGTGTTGTGGTGCACATTTTGTTGCTTGTCAATCAAAGTACATGTACAATCAAATCTTTTCTCTCTCTCTCTCTCTCTCTTTTCCTTTTCATTACATATAGCTCTCAGGTTTTTTTCCTTTTTGTTCAGTGCTTTCCTGCCTTCAGCAAAAATTACTCCACTACATGTAACACACTAGCTAGCTAGCTCATCTAGATGAGTTGATGGTCTACAAATATTCGAGTCCCATCACAATAATTTCTCCCTGTATTTATTTGTAACCAGAACATTTTCTCTCTATTGCATTGAGATAGACTGATTTCCTCTGGAAGTTTAGTCATGGCTCATGAGAATATAATAGTATAGCTGAAGACTTGATCAAGGCACTTTAATCTTTTGGAGGAATTTTAGCTTTTTACCGTCGTCTCTAAGCTAACAGTGGAACTAACCCTTGACGAAACATGTGTCATTGTAAACACCGATCGAACTGAAAGTGGACTTCCTATTAATAGATGCCCTCGCCGACATTTTGCTGCTGATGAAGAGGATTAGACATGCATCGAGGGCAGGTCTTTTCCTTTCAAACAGAGCAAGGCTAATAGTGATTTCTATTATATTCCTGTGGCTGAAAACAGATTTTTATTATTTATTTAGTCATGTACTCATGTGTAAGGTTTGCTTTGTCTAGATCATGATCACATGCCATGTTATTAATTTCATATTTAAATGTTTTAGCATCAGTCACATCCTATGCCATTAATCATGCAAACAGAAATTAAAATGGCATGTTGCCATTGCTTTCGTAAACCTCTGAAGCAAAAACAGTCGCGTAAGATCAAGCTAGGATGCAAGCGGAGATGCAACAAGGACTGAAAGACAGATATATAGGAATATGCATGTGATCGATGGATCACTGAACGGAGCTGTAGGTGTTTATTTACGTCAAACTCCGGAGCAACGTATATCCTCTTCATCCCAGCTAGGTGAGTTGTTGTGTTCTTTCATTGATGCAATGAAAGTGAATTGAATCTTAGCAGGAAACACTGCATGTATGTGAGTGGTTGAGATAAGGAAATTTTAGAAGTGTGATGCACGTACTTGTGTGTACACACTACACAGGACAGGAGGTTGAGATTTTTGCATCGGAGATTGATGGATGGCTATCTGGACCCCCTTCCCTTTTAGAGTGGCCAGCTGCCAGCTGGTAGGACGGTGACGGTTGGCAGTGCCAAAGTTCAGGACCAGGATCTTGCTGCGTGCGTGTCCTAGAATTCAATTGGTGCATGCATTCAGCCGGATTCACAAACCCTGGCAGAACAGAGCCATTGGTATGTGAGTTAGGTCTCTCGAAATCGACACTATTTATAATATATTGGTTGCTAACTCGATCTGTCCCGTATCCAATTTGGTGTGGTTTGAAAATATTTCAAAACTTTGTGGGGTGCATGATACGGACAACAGAACTGAACTTTTGTTTAAAATAAAGAGAGATCTCGTTTATAATAGGGAAAAATATCCATTTTACAACCTCCAACTATCACGACAGTCCGATTTTGAACATTGAACTACAAAACCGGATAAAAAAGACATCCAACTGTCGCAAAACCGTGCAAATTTAGCCTTTATGGTGGTTTCGAAGGTGGTTTTATATTTTGTAAAAAATTCAAAAAATCCAATTATATCTAAAAATCAAAACTAAT
This sequence comes from Echinochloa crus-galli, assembly GCA_900205405.1. NCBI lineage: Eukaryota > Viridiplantae > Streptophyta > Magnoliopsida > Poales > Poaceae > Echinochloa > Echinochloa crus-galli. The sequence continues at coordinate 4,064,808 of OAMR01000002.1, read as the reverse complement.
TCATCTTAAATCAGAAAAATATGAAATCAGTATCAAAAAATTTCTAAAAATGTAGCATGTCTATTATTGCTCTATTTGAATCTTAATTATTCAAAAAAATGGATCTGACTAACAAATATAGTGACAATAGATAGGTTACATTTTTAGAAAACTTTTGATACCAATTTTATATTTTTTTGATTTAAAATGAATTACTTATGATTTTTTAGTTTAAATTTGAATATTTTTAATTTTAACAAAATAGAAAACCACATTGGAAACCACCCTAAGGGCTAAATTTGCACGGTTTTGACAATTAAATGGTCTTTGTTATCCGGTTTTGTAGTTAAAAATAAAAAATCGGACTTTTATGATATTTGGATGGTGTAAATTAAAATGTATTTTTTTTATAATAATACATGTAACTGCACTTTTATATTACATAACATTATTATTACAGTATTATAAAAGACGACAGCAGGAAGCAAGAGTCTGTACATATACGTACGCACGGTACAGGTACAACGTATATGTAGAGAAGGCCGTACGTAGGTGTAGCGGTCGTGGGTGTCGCGATCGGGCGGATCCCTTGGTCGGGGGCGTGTCGCCGCCGCGGCCGACACCCCACGCCCATCGCCTCCATCCTTTTCTTTGCTATAGCTGCTTCTGCCTACCTTGCTTTTATTTCATACCCGGTCTCACCACCACCACCGTTTACCTGACCTGACCGACCTCTCTGCGGCGACCGGCGACGACGACGGCGGCGGCGACCGCCCATTATAGTATCCCGGCCGGCCAACCACGCCGGCCGGCGGTGCTGCCCATCACCATTGTGGCCTGCATTGCATAATTGCATTGCGTTGTTATGTGTTAAGTTGGTGACTCTCGATCGTGAAGCTGTACATATATACGTGTTCGCAGGCTTTTGACATCTATAGTGTAGATGTATATATACAGATATACTATACCAGCAAGCAAGCATGCGCCCCAGTGAGCCGACACGATTGCAGTACGTGCAGAGCCGCACTGGCAGCTCGGCTCGGCTCGCCGACGACCGGAAGCAGCCATGCTCTGCCTCTGCTGCATCTGCATGTACTCGTAGAACGAACCTACTTGTGCCTAGCTGTTGCGGCCAAGCTGCGGTGAAAAAAAAAAGAGCCATGCATGCGTGCGTGCGTGCGTGCTGCGGAATATTCTGCGCTTCTGCTGGCTTTACAAGCGTCTCTTTTCGATTCATTTCGGTCCTTTTGGCACGCACGCACGCACAACTGCAGTCTTGCATCCAGACGACTGGACACAGGGTACCTTTTTTTTTCTATCTCCGTGCTGTGCCTGTGTTTCCAGCGAATCCTTTGAACATTTGTATGTAACCATTACTGTAGGTAATAATTTTTTTTCTAGGTCCGTTGTATGCAAAAGTTTAATTTCTCTAGCCATCTATTTCTTCGTTCCTCCACCAATATTTCAGTACCGGCGCCGACGATTGCTACAACGAGGCACATTCAGAATCTCCCCCTTTTGCATTGTTTAATCGGGAAGCTGCACGCGTGCGGACAGCAGACAAGAAAGAAAGAGAGAAGGCATGCATGGAGCACGTATAGCATAGATAGGGGATGTTCATGAAGAAGCACAACGAAGAAACAAAGTAACTGCAAAAGTGCACGACCGGCCTTGTGCTTCAAACCGCCGTCAGCCCTGCTTTCCTTTGCCTTGCTACCTTCTCCAAAATGTTGGCATTGGCATTGCATTGCATGCACTGTCTTGTTCTTGTTCTTATTCTGGTGACTAAAAAGCAGCAGGTAGCAGCAGCACCGCTCTTTTACCATCCTGATAGCCAGGCATGGAGCACATATATGTTGCTTATCGCTGAGCTACTCGACCGTTTTCGTTTTCATACACCTTAGGCCGGTCTAAGTGGGAGTTTTATGGATAATAAATTGACTGTCATATCAGTATTTTTTATAACGTGACACTGTATTAATAAAGAGAGAGGTGAAATGAGTTTCATGGTGATGAAACTCCATGTACACAGTTACATAGACAGCATGTGACCTAGGAAACAATAATCGATGAAACTATGCATTGAGAAGGAGGTGCTTCATCCTAGTTTCAAACAATGTGTCACTCTAGGTAATTGTATCCATGAAACTTTCATTGAGACGGGCCTAATACCTAGAATAATTATGTATTTTTAAAAAATTATTGGTTTGGGATTCGTTCTTGTCTAAGTCATGTCCACTTGATACTCTTCTCGATTAATTAAATTAAGATAATTTCAGTGAGTAGAAAACTAGGCCTTGTTTAGTTCCAAAAAATAACTCTCAAATTCACTATGTAAAAAGAAGGTTTCCCTCACATCAAAATGTCATAACATGCATCGAGTACTAAATGTAGATGAAATCAAACACTAATTGCACAGTTTTGTTGTACTCTGCGAGACGAACATTTTGAGCCTAATTAATTAACTTTTAGACAATTTTTTACACATACAAACGAAATACTACAGTGGCGCAATGATTACGAAGAGACATTTAACTCCCAAATTTGATCATCCAATTTGGGAACTTTTTTTTTAGTCATCCAATTTGGGAACTAAACAAGGCCTCGAACGACTTACGGGAGTACTCCGTATGCAGTTATGCATGAAGTAAAACGGCCAAACTAACTGCGAACTGAAGGAAGCTAGTGCCATGAATGCGCTTCTGAATTGCGTTGACCTGTGGTTCTGTTTGCGGCAATGACGTAAGCTGGTAAGCGTACGTGCAGTGCCCGGCTCGGTCAGTGACTGTTGTTAACGTGCAGTGCGGACAGAGAGCACAGCAAAAAGAACAAGTGCCGTGCCGAGCCAACGGTGACAAAGAAAGTACACGTGTTTAAATGAAAAAAGAGATTAATTTGATTGGGGGATACATTTTGATAACAAAAATCTACTGGAATCTATACACAGTTTGAAAATAAAAAAGTTTGCAATTTTTGGAACTCGAGTACAATCTCCATGGGAATAGTCAAGCGTTTGTACCATATGCCCTTAAGCTGATCCTACTAATCATTTCAACTTGTTAAGATCAGTCAAAATTAAATTTCATAAGCTTTATAGGCATTGAGTTCTATAACTAAATTCTATAATACATTAATAATTTTGCTGACTTGGCAAACTCATCATAAGGAAAGTCACAGGAATGTGAGTTTCATCGCCACAAAATCCAGCGGACTCTGGTTACCAAGTTCCACGAAACACAATGAAATGCACATTGAGGAGAGGAGTCCATTGTAGGCTCCATGTTCCATGTTCTAGTATGCTACCTAATTTATATATAATTACAAAAGTGATTACAACACCACGTAAGAATTATATTGAATGTTGCAATATGTCTATAAAATAGTATAATAATAAAGTTGTGCACCGAGAGATACTATTTCACTTCATTGTAAAGCTTACTCAATGTTGTAATCTACAAATCAATCTACAACTTTTATGCATCTTTTTGTATTAACTTTGAAAACACTGGTGCAAAGCTTATCAGTTTATTATATAAGAGTAATCGGGTATCAGGGTATGATAATGATTAAAACAGATCCAAAAATTGGTTGCTGGGTGAAATTACAAATATCATCATAGTGAAGATTTTACAATTCATAAGGCGTTATGTAACAAAATGGTATCATAGGGAGACTTGGCTCATGCTATAGCTGCTACTATTACGACATCGCGACGACTCCTTTCATCTCTACTATTATGCAACCATTCGGTAATAAGCAAGCTAAGCAGTGCAATGTATTATGTGCGCCTTTTGGCAATTTTACTATTCCTCATCTGACTTTTTTGCCAACTATCTTTAGCAATTACCCCAGAACTCTTTTGGTACTACCCTCTTCTCCTCCTGTGAGATGCTCTTATCTCTTCTCACAAATATATCCAATGCATGCTGTATGCAGGGTTCAAGGGTGAGGTGAAGTCCAACTACGGGTGCATCGCTCCTCAAAACATGGTGGAGCTCACAAAATGGTTCTAGTTTGGTGATGTAGTGGTAGATCCATCCACTCTAGACCTAGCTGCAATGTGGTGAGACCTTGCAGCTTGCGAGTTATAGCTCGTTTGATGCAGAGGTGTAGAGTGTAGCTTCCATAATTGTGATCTCAATCTCAATACAAGCTTATTAGAGGGGATAGAGCCTATATAGGGAAGATGCCCCATGTGGTTTGATGGGTGAGGGTGGTGTAAGAGTAATTTTTTATGGTCAAAGAAAGAGGTAAAAATTTAATAAATTGTTAATAGATGAAGATAAGGCTATGAGCAACATATCCTGTCAGTTTGGTTACTTATGTTGAGAGGATACACATCTTTTTGCGCTTTTTCTTAAAGAAGTTTATGAGGAATTGAACCTAGGTTATTAGATGCAACATGATAGTTAATACTCCCTCCATTTCAGATTATTATTCTTTGTTGACTCTTTCTCACAACGTTTGACCATTCACGTTATTTAAAAATTTAGTCCAAATATTTAAAATAATAAGTTATGTCTAAAATACCTTTGATGGTAAAATAAATCACAAAAAAATAATATTTATATATTTTAAATTAGATGAATGATCGAACATGGTTAGAAAAAGTAAATAATGAATAGTAATTTGAAACTGAGGTAGTAACATTCTCTATGTAGCAGAAGAAAAAATATATCTGCATCCATGTATAAATAAAATAACCTACTTTCTAATGGTGTAATATTATAGGTTATTACTTTGTTTGTTTAGCACGGACCAGACAAGCTAGAAGTTGAAAAGGCTATATAGGAAAGAGGCTCCATGTGATTGATGTATATGGAAAAGAATGATAGAAAGAAATAATATTTAGATCCATATCGCTCAACTAAATGGATGACTTCGGAGACATATAAATTATACAAATGGCTCTTTAGCAGATAATGTATGTGCTAGTTGCTACATATATTCAAAAAATAATTAGACTCAACGAAGAAAACAAATTCTTAGCTTTTTCTTAAAAAAATCTTGTGAGGAATCAAACCTGTATGGAATATGGATAGGTGCAACCTAGTACTTAGTCTATTCTTTGAGTTGCAAACGAGAGAAAAAAAACAACCATCATCCATATCTAATAGAAAATATAAGAAATGCTACTCTTGCTGTCAGAAAGAAAGTTGTTATATTCTTAAAAACGTACAACCCTGAATATCAATTAGCATCCTACTCCGTACCTTGCTAACCAATAAACAAGTCCCGTTTCGAGCTTCCTTTCACTGATACTGTTAAGTGTTAACTACTACACTGTAGTACACTGATTACGCTAACCAAAGTGGAGCGACCGAAGCCAACTCAACCGAGGGGGGAGGAAGGGAAGCTTCACCTCAAACAAACCACTCCACTCCACTCTCTCTCTCTTCTCTCTCGCCTTCCTCTCTCTCCCCACACACGGAAACAGCCACTCCTCACCTCCTCCACCCTCCGGTTCATGTCCTGCTGCTCCCCATGTCGCCCCCACTCGAGCTCGACTACATAGGTCTCTCACCGCCGGCGGCCGCCGCCGCCGCCGCAGATGCCGCCGACGACCTGAAGGGCACCGAGCTCCGGCTCGGCCTGCCGGGGTCCCAGTCGCCGGACCGCCGCGTTGCGGCGGCAGCGGCGACCACCCTAGACCTGCTCCCGGCCAAGGGCGCCAAGCGCGGGTTCTCCGACGAGGCGCCACCGCCGTCACCCACCGCCGCTGCCGGCAAGGGCAAGAAGGTGGCCGACGAGGAGGAGGAGGACAAGAAGGTGGCAGTGACCCCGCAGCCGGCCGCCAAGTAGGTGGATTGTGGAACTGGATCTTGGGGTTTTGCTGCCTCGAACAAAAAAAGGGAATTGTTGGGGCTTTGCCAAGGCGTCCTTCGCCGTTTCTTGATGGTTCTTGGGACTGCCGCAGCGAGTGGTCTGCGAATTCTGATTCTATTTGCCCCGCTTGTTTGGAGAAGGTTTTTTTTTTGTGATGTTGGGAAAATCTTGCTGGGTTTTGCAGTTTAGGACATTTGCAGGTTCTGTAACACAAATTTTTCTTTGGAAATTCTGAGCTTTTGAGGGAACCAAAAGGTTAATTGAGGAAAAAATGGCTGAATTGTATGTCATGGGTATCTCCCTTGGCTTCATGGGTTCGATTTGTTTTGCCACTTCGATTGCTTGGGATTCCTGTTTGTCCTGGGAGCTTGGGGCCTAGAGGAGGGAAACTAAAGTTGCAGCTTTGTGGTGTTCTTTTGAATTTCCACTTTTCCCCAAAATTTTGTACTTTACAAAATGCTTCCTTTTCGATTTATCTTGAGCTTTTCTTTATTTTTCACTTCTCTTGTTTGCTCAAGCTCCTCCATCCTTTCTTTGCTCTCCCTGCTTTGTCTTTGCCGTTATTTCTTCACAACATTTTGATGTGCCATTATCATGCCCAATTTTTTTTAAGTTGATACCAAAATTCGTTTCTTTATTCTCACATCAGTACATCTTGTGATCTACCTCTTGCTTGCGTGGCTGTAAAAGTTTTTTTTTAAAGAAAGTTTGTAAAAAATTATTGAGCAGCAATACTCGCGTGTTGTGGCAGGGCTCAGGTGGTGGGATGGCCACCAATCCGCAGCTACCGCAAGAACACGATGGCTACTACCCAGCTGAAGGGCAGCAAGGAGGATTCTGAAGCCAAGCAGGGCCAGGGTTTCCTCTACGTTAAGGTCAGCATGGATGGCGCGCCCTACCTCAGGAAGATTGACCTCAAGACTTACAAGAACTACAAGGACCTCTCCACTGCACTAGAGAAGATGTTCAGTGGCTTCAGTACTGGTGAGATGTCTCGGGTTACTCTCCGCTTTTACCAGGCATATTCAGTATGTGATTGTGTCCCATTTTGATGTGGATAGTGTTAGAAGCACGTCATAGAAGCCTTAAAAAAACATGCTTGGTTCGAAGGATAGACCATAGTTTAAGCATGCTGTTGTTTTGAGTAGTTTTAGGATAGCAAACAATTCGGTGTGCCTTCTTTTGTAATGCGTTCTTTGGTGAACTATTTATTCCTCAGTAAAAATACCTTGCTGATTGTTCGGTTATTGCATCAGTGTCAAGTCTTTCTTAGAAATAATAATTTGTCTGAATAAATTTTGGCTCCACGTATATCATTATTCGAGGATATCTTCTAGTCCTGAGTAATTGTCCAGAAAGCTACTAATCACTATGAGAGTGACCTCTCTAATATATTTCTGAAATTTGGAGATCTATGCTCCAATATATATATCTCACTAGTTTTCCTCACTTTCTTAGAATCATGAAAATGGATATAAGGTCCAAGTCCTTTCAGTAGAAATTTTAGTACAAGAAGAGGTTCTCTTCTGTTTGCTTTTTATTGGTCTTACAGGTTAGTGTGGGTGTAATGCCATATCAGGCAAGGACGGCTTATCTGAGTACCGCAAGGATGGTGAATATGTTCTTACTTATGAAGACAAGGATGGCGATTGGATGCTTGTCGGCGACGTGCCATGGGAGTAAGCACACTGATCTTACTTGGAATAAGGGAAATAGAAATTAAATAATCAATGATCTGATCTTGTGGCTCATTTCTCGGCTAAGCACATATTTAGACATCACATTTTCTTTACTCCAACTGCAGGATGTTCGCTGATTCTTGCCGTAGGCTCAGGATCATGAAAGGATCAGATGCAATTGGACTTGGTAATTTTGTACCCCTATTCTGTTTAGTGTATCGTTGGGCTAATCATATCATCTTAATTGGTTGGGTGGATATGGTGGGATGGCCCATTATATGATTGATGATCCAAGTAGGTTGTGTGGTTGGTTGTACATGATACAACATTTTGTTAGGAGTCCCTTACAAAGGCGACATAATTTATGGTCCCTGCATCAGTGGTGATAGTTCTCTAGGGCAATCCATTTGCAATTTTCTTATACATACAGGTCCACAAAATCAGCGACATGTATTGAACTATAGTTAAAATCACATGTATGTAAATAACTACTGCAAAATAATTAAAATAAAAATGAAATTCTGAGAGGAGAAAAATGCTCCCCCCACAATGAGATGCCTAGTTTCCCAATTAGTACACTATTAATGCTGCAATCAAGTATATCACTGTCAGTTTGGAGTACACGGTCATCATGGAAGGAAAACCATGTATCAGGCTAAAATTGTAGGTGTCAATTAGTAGTTAAGTGTCAAAATCTGAAAATTTGAAACGTAACTGTCATATGCTAATATAAGATATTGTCATTTGATTTTTCAGAGTCAATTTGGTAAGTTTGGCTCCCATTTTTTTTACGTTGACTTCCTTGGATAATTTGTCTCTTGTTTGTTTTCCTTTTGCAGCTCCAAGGGCAGCTGATAAGTCCAAGAACCGCAACTAGAATGTTGCTTCCTACAGTCCAGAGCAAGAGGGGGATCCAACGACTGTAGGGCCCTTTATGAAAATCGAAAGTCTAACAGTTTTAAGACGATTTCTGCCTTATGGTCTGTATTACATGGTTTGCTGTTACGCGAGTAAAGAACTCCATGTCTGTTATGTTAGTTTGCAAAACCGTCTATGGACCAAAACTCTATTCGATTGTGGTTAAGGCTTTGTATGAGTGTTATTCGTATTTGTGTAAATGGTCTGGTACATTGCGTGCTGCTACTGTGATTGAGCAGTTCTACCTAGTTTGCAAAACGGTGTCCCTGAACTGTTTGTTGTTCCTCTATATAAATGTTCAATGAAGCTCGCAAATGTATTGCCTATTGGTGTTCATGTTCTTTCCATTCATCTTAATTGTCTTGAAGTATGCTGAATCGGCTACTGGTGCAATGGTGATCATCTAGCAGTAGTTTCTGTAAGTTCCATGTTCCTTTTAACAGCTTTAGTGCCTTGTTGCTGGTGGGGGCATGCAGTGTATTCAGTTATTTATCTGCTGAAGGTCATGATGGTTGTCTATGATCTTACTCCATAGTGTCATTTTAAAAAAGGGTTCCATCTGAACCATCATTCAGGTTGGATATAATATTATGATTTCTAGAGAGATTGCAATGACTTATGATCCCTTAGAATCAGGCTTTATTTGCCTTGTATATGTCTGCCCCCATTAGAAGTTATGCTCCACTCTGCTCCTTTTTTGGTGCCTTTTTCTCCTTACTGGTGTCTGTTAGTTGGAGTGCATGTGGAGCACTGTCTATTTGTTCCAAGGAACCCACTTAAAATTCTGATTCTGCTCATGTTTCAGCTGAAAAGGCATCTTTCACTAACCCGAGTGAGCCTTCATCTGCACTTGTTTATCTCTTATAGCTTGCAGGTTGTCACGTCCCAAGTGCTGAATTTGTTCGACAACAACGCTGCGGCGCGCATCGGCTGAGAGCGACCGATAGGGTTTACAATTCTCGTGGACTGGCAGCGTATGGAGGAATTCTTGGATCATATGGTATGGCTGTCCAACACTTGAGATCCTGTTGTTTTCTAACCCTGAACTTGTCCATGTAGTAGTTTATACAGCAGCATCCAGTACCTTTGTAGGCTCTGGATTCCTTTGTTCCCTCCCTGGTGGTCCTGCAATGCCACCATGTCGGTATGATTATTGTAAACCTTTGCTTGATCCCTTTCTTAACCGATAAAGCCACGCATTAGGGCCTAGTTTAATGCCTTTGCGCTTCTTTTATGCTCCTGTATGCGGCGGTTTGCTCATTCCACATGTTCCCCTGTCTCCAGATTACTGCTCTTCAATGGTGAAAGCTTTTTAGACTTCTTCACAGCTTTCACCTTCACCTTTCTGGAGACATGGCTATATATGCGTGTTTTTATCGCCTAATCACCGCGATTACTACGAACCTTTTTCTTGTGCTGGGGAACCATTGATTATCAAGTTGATATAAACCTAGGCAAATGTCTCCACAAGTTCAGTCTTGCAGGTCTACATCATTTCTGCTGCCTCAGCGTGCTGCTGTACTCATGCGTATTGCATGTCTATAAATATGCCCCCCATGCGAATGAATGAAATCAAGATTCTGTTCTGGATAAATTCATCTGCAGTGAATGAAATCAAGATTCTGTTTTGGATGAATTCATCTGCCTTTCAATCCAAGCCCTGTAGATTTTTTGTGGGAAAAAACTGTTCTCAGTAATCTTGTGAATTCGGTGGTTTAAGGTTGACAGGTAATTGTATTTTTACAGGCACAAAATGCCATGCAGTAGAGTGTTGACCTGGTGCCATAGCACTTTTTGAGACTGTCAGTTCTGGGTGGGGGGGGGGGGGTGTTTAGTTAAAAAGTGAAGTGAAAAAGTCACATCGGACACTGTAGCACTAACTAGGATTAAAATATTCATATCGTCGTACATCAAAACCATGTAACTAGTTTTTTTATTTACCCACGTTTAGTACTCCATGCATGAGGAGAGAGATTTGATGTGATAGGTGAATAGTGAAGTTTGGAGAGAGAATTTTTTAAAAGTTTGATGATGTGATCGGAAACTAAGGGCCCTGGTATCAGCGGCAAAGTAGAATAACAATAATAATAATGCAGCAATGCTGAGAGTACTGCACAAGCTTGACCCCAAACTGGCTTCTGTGGCAGCTGCAAATGGCCAGCATCCATCGTTGGTGGTGTTTAGTTCAAAAAGTTCCCCAAAAGCAACTCTCAAATACACTACGCAAAAACAAGATTTCCCATCACATCAAAATGTCATAACATGCATGGAGTAATAAATATAGATGAAAGCAAAAACTAATTGTACAGTTATGTTGTACTATGCGAGACGAACATTTTGAGCCTAATTAATCAATTTTTGGACAATTTTTCGCACATACAAACGAGAATGCTACAATGTCGCAATGATTACGAAGTGACATCTACCTCCCAAATTCACCCTCCCAAATTTGCAACTAAACAGGCCCGTTGTCTCTTGTACCACTTGTGCGTCACTGTTTTGGTGAAATTTACACGGCATACTACCTTTTGGAATCTAAAGTTGATGGAAATAGTTTGGTATCTTCCATGATCCTGTCTCCCCTTGATGCAGTAGCCTGCAAAATATGTTTTGAGGAAACAGAGACGAATTAATTCCTTTTTGAAAACGGAGACGAATTAATTCTTACAGGCATGAATATAACCTCAGCCACTGTAGGTTTAAATCTAGCCCCTATCTACCTTACATCAAACAAGTCCCGAATTTCATCAAGACAGCATGAACTTCCTTCAATCCTTTTCCCAGTGACCAGCCAGATGCGTCCCTCCAACAAACTAGAAAAGCAAGCAGCAAATGGTCCAGATCCATTTATTATTTTTTTAAAAAACGAAGAAACAGCAAACCAAATAGCAGCTGGGGCCCCACTTGCTTGGGAAACAGATTGAGATCCCCCAGTGCTCAAACTCGCAGAATTCATGCAAACCTAACAAACCCATTCGTTTTTTTTCTTTTGTTCTCTTTCTTTTTTCCCCAGTCAAACGAAATAAGTGTAGGGGAAAGCGGGGTGGGGTAGAGAAACGGAATTATGGGCGTGGGCCCCGCCGGCGGGCTTAGTAGGACATAATGATGGAGGCATGGATGCATGCAGCTCATCAGCGCACCCCCACAATCCGGCGGGCCCACCCGCCACCACCACCATCCTCTGGCCCCACCAGCCAGGTGAGAGAACCCCGCCACCGCTAGTTGGCCTCCTCCCGTACCCGCCCTCCTGCGGACTCGATGACGGGTGGGTCCAGGATGTCATGGGTCCACCGTCGGTGGGTGAGGGCCGGCCGGGTGGGCTGGTGGGCGGGCCGGCATGGATGGCGACGCGGTCGGGGGTGGGGAGCAGAGCAGAGCACGGCAGTGGCGGTGATGGCAACCGGGGAACTCCCCCCCGGGAATGGAGCTCTCGCTGTCACTGGGCCCGGCCGCTGTCCCTCCCTCCCCCATCTGCACGCCTGCACTGCAGCAGCCGCGTCCACTCTCGCCAAGCGCCTGGCCATGAATGAGGCCTTTATGAGCGAACGTGTGGGTGTTCTATTTAATGCGATCGTTACGGGCTCTGCGATTTCCGGAGAAATTTTATTGATCGGCAAATGCTGTTCGTTTTTGTTTTGGATTAGGAGTATGGCTGTGTTTAGTTCCCCCGCATCCACAAAATTCTCTTTCTAAACTTCACTATTCACCTATCACATCAAATCACATCAAATCTCCCTCCTCATATATAGAACATGTATGGAACATTAAACCTCCGCATATGGTTATGCCAGTTATGCCTTGGCATACCCTAAAATTTGGTATGTCTTCAATAAATTTTTTCTTCTTAAATTTGTTTGCTTTTACCGCTGGTAAAGACAATTGTTTGAAGAGTATTTTCTGTAATACGTTTAATCAACATTTAAAATTGTTTACACATTACATATTTATACAAAAATTGTATCAAACTATATATACAAAATTAATGTGGCATACCCTAGATAAAATCCTAGCTACGCCACTGCATTAAACGTGGGTAAATAAAAAAACTAAGTATATAGTTTTGATGTACATAACAAGACGAATCTTTTGAGCCTAGTTAGGTCATGAAAGGACAACGATTACCACAAACAAACGAAAAGTGCTACAGTGCGCTACAGTTTCCGATGTGACTTTTCGACCAAATTTTACCATCTCTTTTTTACAACTAAACACACCCTATGAGATGAGATATTGACGGATGTTTGTGTTTGGGCGAAATATGTTTGATTCAAATCTATTCGGGGGTGTGCTGAGCAAATCCATTGTGTTTTTTCTTTTGACCGGCGGCGCCTCGAGGATTTTCTTGATCTATACTCCCTCCATACCCATAAATCAAGTCGTTTTGGACAAGATTTCAGTCAAACATTAGGAAAATAAATCATGAATAACTTTTAAATTGTTGAGTTTGAAAATATGAAAAATACGTGAATAGATTTATCTTGCACAATACTTTCATACAAGTATACACATGTCAATTTTTAACAAATATTTTTATAAAAATATGAAGTCAAAGTTGTACTTTGGAGACCGTGTCGCTGTCCTAAACGACTTGATTTATGGGTATGGAGGGAGTATATATATATATACAATGGAGGTCGACAATACTTTTGGAGGGGGGCCAGGTGATTGAAGCGAATCATGCGTTGTTTGAATCCTGTGTTAATATGGCAAGCAAGTGGTATAACGATGTGTTTTCCCTTTAACAAAATGATTGAGGTTGAGGATCAGGACGATTTGTTGCTGATACCAAATGCTCATAAATGGATAGCGTGAAGATATTTGCTGCATTTATTTCGACTTGTCTTGACGTTACACACACAAGTCCCGCTTGGCTTGAAAGGTTAGAGTAGAGAAGGGAAATATCAATTAGCAACAGTCGCGGCTGGTTCGCTTACAGAAGAGTGTATGAAATGTCTTCTTCAATGAAAGAAAAAAATAGTATAGAATCATAGTTTGTCCATTCTTTTCCAGTGTAGAGGACGGAGTATTTGTGGCAATTTGTCACTTTTCCAGGGGTGTATGGTCTTCCCCTTCCCTTGAAACGAATTAACGGATCATCATTGTTTCCCTTCTGGAAGTAGGAAAAAGGCTGAAAATTTGAGACACACGATTTGATCGGTTTTAAATAGCCACGAGCCCTTGATATAATCATAAAATCCATCTCATCTTTATCCTCACACTTTTAGTGCCCGCTCATTATTAACTTAATCTAATTTACATATCTACTATTGAATTTGTGAATATATCTAAATAATTTGCACGGATAAGAAAGTAATGGACATAGCACGGGACATATATCATCAGCATACATAATTAAATAGACACATAAATCTGTTTAGCTATACATGATTAAACAGGTTAATTAAACAAATGATCTTTTACCCCAGTCCTCAGCTTTTCTACCAAAACCAGCGAAACAGGTTAACTAAGGGTGCAATGTATTCTCATCTTTACTATTATGTCTGAGTTCTCTATAAAAGCACTTATTAGAGGGAGCACTCCAGTTGATGCACTTCTTTTAGACCACCACTAGATGCACTTCAGTTGGGCTTGCTTCACAAAATGAGGAGTGGGCTGCGGAACGAAACCATGTCCTCACACTGCTGCATGTGTTCACAGGCCCACCTTGAACGCATAATTTTGTCTTACACGAATAATTGGAAATTACTGCATTGCCGAACAGGCAAACAGCCCCCTAGTACATGAATCTCTCGTCAGGGATAACCAAAAGTCAGACCAGAAAAAGATGCACGTCCCTGAGAAGGAACAGTTAATTAAAATATTCTGTCTTCTGTGGAAAAGTGTACATATGATTTTACTGGCAAAAAGGGGCTGCGCATCTACATCGGTCAATGCTCTATCAACTATCAATTGTGACGCCGTAGATTGGACGACCTATCTACAAACCTCAGTTCGAGGTGGTGGCTTTTACAAAAGATTCTGCGGGTCATGCTTGGAACGCACAGGGAAAACCCTCTGAAGTCTGCTGTACCAAGTTGAGATCTTCGGCAAACCTCATTCTTCAAACTACTTTAGAAAAGCTCATTCTTCCAACTCCTTGAGAAAATCTATGTTATCGACAAACACCTGCAATGTATAAACAAATGTTATCATTGGACAGTGTCCTCAAGGAAAAATGCCACACAAATTATGTATTTCCAGTGCTTAACATGTCTTATCTTTTCATTCTGACAAATATATATTCTGTATGTAGTTTGGTTATATGATAAAACTAATAACAACAAAATAATATATTTCTAGTTTTCGATAAACAATCTCAAAGTTGGAGAAATCAGCAATTAAAAATACACCATATCACATTGAGGTTGCATAACTTTAAATCTAATCTGATTCAATCAATAACATGGAGACACTATTTATAACGCTGTGTACATAATTGAATAATTAACCAAAACAAAACAATCTTTAAATACTTAATGTCAAGTTCAGAACATATCAGTGATATCATTTTTACCATCCCATGTCACACACTATTTTACAGTAACATGTTTCATGGAATCATAGATTTGTTAGTTGTTATATGCCATAGTAACCGACTATTCATGGTGACTTGGTGAGCATCAGCCAATAATTAAGAATTAAATCTCATTAAAGGTAACACTGCGCATTAAAGCCTCAGGGAACACTAGGTTACTGGTGGTTGAATTTTGAAGCTCAGTCTAGTAACCTAAATGTAACTCAAGTCAAACCTATGCTAATTCAAGTTGACGCTCTTCTTCCTCATACAATATTACATAACACACACGTCATCAAATGAAACGAAGAATATGTACTCAATCACTTTTGTTTATCCTTTTTTACTGAAAATTGGACAAAAGACACTAATTGAAATAGATCATCAGGAATTGGCTGGAAATTAACAAATAAAATATCCACAGACCCTCCCACAAAGAAAAGGAGAGTAGAAAAGGTGGTTTGACACTAAGAAACAAGGGGGAAAGGCCCATACTGTTTTCCAGCCGTCTGGATCTGTGCATGCAGTTATCTTGGTGTTAATGCCAGGTAAAGGACCAGGTTCACGAGTAATTTGCCCACCATTTGGTCGAATTACTTCTGCAGTCTTGTAGACATCATCAGTACTAATAGCAATCTGCAAGGAAAATGACAAAATTCCATTAGTGTAGAAGAGGGAAAAGGCCAATTGAACAAAACCTGAACAATGAAAGTAAACATACCTGTGCATAAGCATTTCCCTTGTCATATTCCTTGACCCCATAGTTGTATGTCAACTCCAATACAGCATTTTTATCTTCTGGACCATATCCCATCATTGCAATTGTATACTAAATAAAAGGAACAGCAATTATTTTTTACAGTATCATGAATTACATGAACAGATAGGCGTCGTATATTGCATAAAGAGAGATTATCTCATAATCTTGATAATGAATATGAAAATTTTGATTTCAAAAGTATTATGAGACAGCTGTAAGGTGCTTGAAATAACCAGTGTGATACATCTCTGACTGAAATTGAATGAAACTGTCACTCGAAACCAATAAGGCAATAAGTAACATCATAAGCCCTTCATTCCAAATAGGCTGTATTCATAGTCATACATTGACGGAACACAGCTGGCTTTACAAAGACTGGAGGGCTTTTTGGTCAAAGCTGCAAGTGGAACAGCATGGATGGATTCAGCTGGTTTCCAACAGGTTGGGGAAGAGAGGAAGTAACTGGCAGGTAATATTAGACTGAGTGATTTTGAAGGGTTTGGATGGTTTCTAGTAAAAGGCCCATCAACAACTTTGGAAGCCTAGCAGTGATTTCTGGTGTCCAAACAAATAGTAAGTAGAAAGCCTCAACAAAACAGCGTAAACAACCTTGATAGTGGCTACTATTTAAAGCTTGAGAGAGACCAACGTATGCAAATGCATCATAAAATGTGCCACGTCTTCGAACATAGGGAATGTTTAATAAACTATAAAAGAATTGCTTATACAAGAAGAATGAAGTAGGGGAAAAAACAACCCCAAGTGCTAAGCTTACAACGGTTGCTAGCATTAGTATTACAATAAAGATCTGTAATCTAATTTAATCACAAACATGCTTAGAACGCAGACCTAAACCTAGTGCAGAAAAACAAGAGAAAGGTGCCACGACTTAACCTATGAAATACCTAGTAGCTCAAAACTGTACTGTGGCATGTATTCTAGATCCTCTTTCAAGTCAGCAAGCTTCACATTAAAAAACTTGGCAAACAAAAAGATAAATGAGGTTCCTTCATAGGGTGGTTTTCAAAGATACAAACCTTGTACTCAGGATTGTCTCGCTTGCGAAGAAGTTCCATGCCAAATGCCTTCATAAATATTACAAAATGAATTAAGCACTCATTTGAAAAATATAAAAGGAGCAAACTTCACTGTGAACTTCCAGTTCATGTCACTAAGTTACCTTCTCATAGAAATTGATAGCACGATCAAGATCTCCCACTCGAAGCATTACCTGGCACAAAGGCTCAGGAGTAGGACCTCTTTCTATAAGCTCAAATTTGTAACCATCAGGATCCTCAATAAAGGCAATTACTGATTTCCCACCTTTGACAGGACCTGGCTCCCTTGTTACTGTTCCTCCTTTTGCTTTAATAAGGTCCACTGTTTTTGCAACCTACAATTTTCAAGCACTAAAATTATAGGTGCCAAACTAGTTCATAATCAAGTGTGAAATGGTAAAACAAATAACCAAATATATTGCCAATGTATAACATTTCAATTCTTTGTATCAACTTGATAATGCATCATAACTTAAGTGAAGAATATGCATATGAACTTTATGCTATATAAACATCTGATATAGCAAAAATAACAAAAAAAAACTCCTATGTTTATCTATGTTATAAGCTTCTTGCTTTAATTTGGGACCAAACTGCCAACAGCCAATCAAAGCCTTTTTTTATGTGTTAGTAAAGCATTCATCTCGTACCAACTATCTTCGTGAATTTATTTGATGAAGGAAATAAAATCAATTTTCAGGGTACTGAGATTGGGACTGAGTCTACCAAATCCATTTGTCCCTAAAAGAAACTGTATGGAATGTACAAGCACCCTGAAGCAAGCCTACGTTATGGGTAACAGAGTATGCGTCAGGAACACTTTACATAAAAAGTATCCAGAGAACTATTTGATTGTGCCTAGATGGATGAGTCTCAAATGATAATTCCTTAACCAAACAAAAGTTAATTATTTTTAAAAGGAAACAGAAACGCATAGGTTTTTATTTGGTGCTAAAGCTTGAGGCAACTATGAACTTGGGGTCAAACCCTATCAAAGCAATCCATATATGAAATCTCCATAATTCCCTATGCAACATGGCTGGCTAAAGATAACAGGAACAACAGCATTGCACCGCATCACCACAGAGCTGAACATTGGCAATTAAAACGAAGAATGTCCACAGATATATAATCTTACATCCTCAACAGCAATCCCGAAATGGCCGAAAGCAGTCCCGATGTCATAGCTCTCCACACCATAATCTGCCAGAAAAGGTACCCAAGGGGTTCGATATGTTGTTCACAGTAGGCAGTGCACGTTATCTGAACGACGGATCGAGGTAATACAGTGAAGGTATTTTTACAAAAAGAAGCTTACTGTAAGTGAGCTCCACCACAAAATGCGAGTCCTCAGGCCCGTACCCTAGGAAGGCATTGGTGTACCTCTCCTCGGGGATGTCCCGCTTCCGCAGCAGCTTCATGCCCAGGCACTCCGTGTAGAACCTGCAGGTATATATAGGGAGAGAATCCCATCCGATCAAATTGGAGCAATCAGCAGTGAGCAGAGCCATCGGTGGCAAGCGCCGGGGGTCGGTCCTACTTGATCGTCTTGTCGAGGTCGCCGACGCGGTAGACGACGTGGAGCAGGCGCCTGCGGTCCTTCCTGACCCACTCCATGGCCTCCTCCTGCCCGACCACGGTGCCGGGCGAGCCGCCGGCCTCCGCGGCGGCGCAGAGCCCGCGCCTCGCCAGCCTCGCGGGCGCCCTCACCGCTCCCCCCGCCACCCTTCCCCCGAAGAGGCCCTCGCGCCGCGCGACTGAAACCGCAAACCAAGTAACGTCACACACACCTCAACCGAGGAAAAGATGGG
>OAMR01000002.1:4017566-4032919 GCA_900205405.1 Echinochloa crus-galli | reverse complement strand
TAATGGATGTACCTGTAAGTCACTTAATATAGTGCCAAGAACACCTGTGACAGGGAGTTCTTGTTTTCCCTTTCCAGGAATAGAAGTAGGAGATATAAAAACAAGATTGCTGTGTATTGACTTGGACTGAACTCAAACACAGACATTACACACTCTGATGCTCATCATTCCATTCTAATCCATTTAAACTTTCAAACACACTTCACAAGTTGCACTGAATGGTACAAAGAAACTCACACCTAGATGGTTCATTTGTAGTACAAGATAACAGACTATTGACATACAAGCACAGAGAGAAGTACATGTAATTCTGCAATTCGCCATCAATGCAGAAAGTTTATCCTTCTGTACCTTGTTTCCCAGTCAATAGGCCTAACCTGAATTGCAGTTGAAATCACGACAATTAACTACAAGAGAGAAGATTACCACGACGTCATGGACGGAGGCAGTGAGCCCGAGGTCGGAGACGGCACGGCCGAATCCAACAAGCCGCTGCTCCTCTCGCCGCCCGACCCCGAGACCCAAGCCCAAGAACCCCTCCCCCTCCCCCTTCCCGAAGTCATTCAAGAACCTGGCGCCGCAGAAGACGGACACGACGATGAAGCTGTGGGCGAGCGCCGTGCGGAGCTTGCCGAGATCGACCGGCTCGACGGGGGTGGCGGGCGTCGCCGGCGAGAGGCGGAGCGCACAGGAGTGGGCGCAGGCGAGCATGAGGGCCTGGAGGTGGGCCGGGTCGACGAGGGCCGGGTCCATGGAGATGGATATGGGCGGCGGGGCGCGGGCTCTGGGGTTGATGGGCTTCGGGGTCGGGGAGAAGAGGGCGAGGGGGGTGAGGCGCGCGACCTTGGCGGAGGCGGCCATGGCGGACCGGTGGTTCGCCGGGCGAATGGTGGCGCGGCTGGACTGGCGATAACGAGGCCGTCTTCAGGTGGAGCTCTGAAGCAGAGGCCGTCTCTGTCTTTCTACGGACAGTGTGTGGAACTCCAAGTGAACTAGTCTTCCAAGCAGCCGCATGATGAACTATGCTTGCAAACACATTGATTTGCGGATTGGAGATAAGAAGCGAAATTACAGTAAACAAGAGAACAACAGAAGATGGTCAGCTCTAATAGTGGGAAATTTAGGTGTCCAATTGGAATTTATTGCATTATAAGGTTTGTAGAATAACTGGCAGACAAGAAGTGAAATTACAGTAAAACGAGAGAACAACTGAAGATGATCAACTGTAATGGTGGGAAATTTATGGGTCCAACTGGACTTTATTGCATTGTAAGGTTTGTAGAATAGTATCTGTATATGTATTAACCTCCGTTCAATCTTGTGTATACAGTTGGAAATATACATCACATGTCCCTTCAGTAAGTTGATTCATCCTTCTACCATTATTGGTAGAAGCAGCACACTAATTAATCTTAGAGAAATTGCAGTGCCAACAATAGCTTATCTTGAATGGGACCCTGAATCCCGATCCAAACCATCAGTAATAGAAAAGGAAAATAGAAACAAATCCCAGATCCCAAAAATTTTGTAGAGTAAAAGGCCTCTCATCTTAACACCCACTTTCTGCAAACCAGGAACATACAAAAGCTCAAAGACCTTCCTGTAATATACTATTTATTCAAGTATATTTGTGAACATCTGTGAAATATGTCCTAAAAATTTGTTCAAGTGTTACAATATTTGAATCAGTAGAAACATTCATTTTACAAAAAAAAAACGACCAGAAGGAGAGAAATCCCTCTGATTTTGTCTCAAGAAGGTACCAAGATTCGAACCCGGGACGGCGACAGGGGTCGGTGAAACATTCGTTTTACATATATCCCTCTAGGTACAGTTTTACAGCCAGCGGTAATTTAAACAGATGTTGATCTGAACACCGAAAAATGCTCATCTTGCACATACACTAATATGATATACAATGGCTCCTCCAAACTCATCTTGTGGTTACTCCCTCCAATAGGTGGGCAAACTGAGATCAATGTCATCTCATGACTGATGACTCCATTTGCTGGCAGTAGTGCTTTCAGACAGCAGCAATAAACACCAAAAGAAAGCCATAATGTCAACCAGGCCACCGTGCCAATTAGCAAATTTCTGTATGAATCTATTTGTGCACGCTCCTACTTCCTAGTATACAACATGTGCACATTTCTAGTATACAACATTGTTGTTGAACCCATCATATCATCACCAAAACCACAAGCTTCAAAGAAAGGCCTGCAAAAGGCACCATAAAATGAATAAAATATCATCATGCATCTAACTTTGAGCAGATGAAAATGTCATACCTCTCCTTTTCTGTACATAATGCAGAAATGTCATATATACCTCTACTGTGAAGTACCCTGCAGATATTTTTCCAGCAAAGGATAATTAAGGACAATTATATGAAGCTCTAACTTTGAGCAACCAATCAATTTATTACATGTTACAAGTATTTTTAATGATCAATGCATATATGCCTGTTGTCTTACGATAGATGATTTAGAGAATAGAGAGCCATCTATTATTGGTTGAACACATAATATGGTTAGAAAAACCACCCTGCATCTGCAGGATAACGACCAACTGTGCTTGCTATATAGGAGCTTCAAAACTAATGTGATCAATAGCAACTGTAATAGGAGCACAAAGAGCCCATTGTCTGGTATTGCTAGTTTGCATATTTTACTTGCATGATCATATATGTAACAATTTTTATGGTAAATTCAAGTAAGTTACCTTGTAATTTTGTCCACTATTTTTCGGCCAATTCCTCTCCTCTGTAGTAATGGATGTACCTGTAAGTCACTGAAGATAGTCACAAGAACACCTGTGACAGGGAGTTCTTGTTTTCCCTTTCCAGGAATAGAAGTAGGAGATATAAAAACAAGATTGCTGTGTATTGACTTGGACTGAACTCAAACACAGACATTACACACTCTGATGCTCATCATTCCATTCTAATCCATTTAAACTTTCAAACACACTTCACAAGTTGCACTGAATGGTACAAAGAAACTCACACCTAGATGGTTCATTTGTAGTACAAGATAACAGACTATTGACATACAAGCACAGAGAGAAGTACATGTAATTCTGCAATTCGCCATCAATGCAGAAAGTTTATCCTTCTGTACCTTGTTTCCCAGTCAATAGGCCTAACCTGAATTGCAGTTGAAATCACGACAATTAACTACAAGAGAGAAGATTACCACGACGTCATGGACGGAGGCAGTGAGCCCGAGGTCGGAGACGGCACGGCCGAATCCAACAAGCCGCTGCTCCTCTCGCCGCCCGACCCCGAGACCCAAGCCCAAGAACCCCTCCCCCTCCCCCTTCCCGAAGTCATTCAAGAACCTGGCGCCGCAGAAGACGGACACGACGATGAAGCTGTGCGCGAGCGCCGTGCGGAGCTTGCCGAGATCGACCGGCTCGACGGGGGTGGCGGGCGTCGCCGGCGAGAGGCGGAGCGCACAGGAGTGGGCGCAGGCGAGCATGAGGGCCTGGAGGTGGGCCGGGTCGACGAGGGCCGGGTCCATGGAGATGGATATGGGCGGCGGGGCGCGGGCTCTGGGGTTGATGGGCTTCGGGGTCGGGGAGAAGAGGGCGAGGGGGGTGAGGCGCGCGACCTTGGCGGAGGCGGCCATGGCGGACCGGTGGTTCGCCGGGCGAATGGTGGCGCGGCTGGACTGGCGATAACGAGGCCGTCTTCAGGTGGAGCTCTGAAGCAGAGGCCGTCTCTGTCTCTCTGACAAGCGAAGTGAAGAATGTTTGCTTGCTTCTTCAGGATTTGAAAATTGAAAAAGCATTTTCGAATTTTTTTTGAAAAAGGCATGAAGTAAAATTTGACCATTATTTATTTATTTTAACTACATTTTCATTTTTATAAAATTATTTTAAATAAAATTGACTATTTTTAGGTCGATTGACAAGGAACAAATCTCTTATTTCTATACATTTTTCAAGTTGGACTGATATCTTTGTGATGGACCTCAGTTGTGACTTGTGAGTGAAACGCCTATTGACAAGGAAATTTTGTTTGCCTCCTCTGCTTCTAGTCCTTGATCTCATGCCATAGAAGAAGAGAAATCCCTACCAACGTACCAAGCTCTTTTGTTCTTAGCGTTTTATATACTCAACCAAATGAAAATACAACAACTTTTGGATAAACGCCTACAAAGATATGCTTTTTTACTCCCAGTAAGTATCAGATGACCGGCCAGGGACTCAGAGTCAAATGATATCACTATATCAGCCATTCTTCGTTCCGTCCAGGAAACTGCACGTCCTTTGCTATTCTCCACACCTGTCACCTGACCCCAAACGTACTCCTCCTTTCAGCAGCCACGCGACAGCGACGAGCCCCATGGCCACGCCCCGCCGCCTTCCTCGTCCTCCGCACCTCGCCGGCGTTGCCGCGGCCATCTTCCTCCTCGCCGCCCTCCAACTCCATGCGCCTCCGCCGCTCGCCGCTGCTCAGGAGCCGCCTCCGCCGTGGCTTCTGTGCGGCCCCTACCCTTCCAGCGGCAACTACACGGCGAACGGCACCTACCAATCCAACATCAACCTCCTCTCCGCCACGCTCCCCAAGAACACCTCCTCCAGCCCCGTCCTCTACGCCACCGGCACCGTCGGCTCCGTCCCGGACATGGTCTACGCCCTCGCGCTCTGCCGCGGCGACGCCGCTGCCGCCGCCTGCGAGAGCTGCGTCGCGGCGGCGTTCCGGGACGCCCAGAGCCGGTGCCCGCTCGTCAAGGACGTCCTCGTCTTCTCCGACCTCTGCCAGCTCCGCTTCTCCAACCGCGACTTCTTCCCCGACGACGATAACAACGTCACCGTGTACTACCTTGTGGGCTCTCAGTTCCAGGCCGCCGCGGGTGAGCCGGCGGCGGCGGACGCGGCGGCGTTCGATGCCGCCGTGAGCTTGCTGGTCAGCACCACCGCCGGCTACGCCGCCGGGAACTCATCCAGGAGGTTCGCCACCGGGGAGATGGGCTTCGAAGGGAGCGATCGCAAGATCTACGCCATGGCGCAGTGCGTGCCGGACAAGACGGCGGACTTCTGCCGGGCCTCTTTGGACCCCATCGTTGATCTGCTGCCGACGCTTTTCCGCGGGAGGAATGGCGGCGGGGTTTTCGGCACCTGGTGCACCTTCCGGTATGAGCTGTTTCCGTTCTTCTCCGGCCGGCCACTGCTGCAGCTTCCGGCGTTCGTTGGGACGCCACCTGATGCGCTACCGACGACGAGGGGTCAAGGTCAGTCAAGCCGGACAAATTTTCTTTTTCTTTTTTCCATCGGTACCACTTTAATTAGGTCGCGACGACATGTTTTATTTGACGAGGTCATGTAATCGTACCACTCTGCATCTTTGCATAGATATAGAGTAGTAGGCATATAAAAAAAACAACGTGACACAATACTAATATCGTGTCAAAACAGATTATGGACACGTTTGCTATCGCGATTTCTCTTGGTATTTTTTAAGTACTTCCTCAGTCCCATGATATAAGGTGCCCACACAACTAAAATTTGAACTTTGACCTACAAATAACTTTGTAAAATAGAAAGTTAGTCTTATCAAATAATACTATATATTGGATTTGTATTTAAAAGTTCTTTTATATATATTGGAATGTATATCCTGATTTTTGGGAGTCTATAGTTTACAAAGTTTGAATCAAATATACAACCGCTTCCGCTTATCTTTTCGAACAAAGCAAAATGGATATCGACATGATCCTTAAATAAAACATTTACTGCACATTTTTGCCGTTAGTATCTTGGAAGTACTTCTTTTCGTGGATTTTTAGCGAGGCCTAAACTTGGAGCTCGGTGGGAGCCTATGATTAGGCTCTCTGATGCCTTGGGAGTATCTCCAACAGTATCAAAAAAAATACTTCTAATAATTAGTTTTGGGAATGAAGATAAAAAAGTGCTCCAACAGTTGTCTAATATAAATTCTAATTTTTTGCGTGCCCAATACTTGCTCCATCTTGAGCCAAATTTACCTAGCACTCCCAATCCCACGAAACAAATGGCTGAAAAAAGGGAAACTCCCAAGTTGCTGTTCATGGAGGAGAAAAATCAACTATTCGGCACATATGAATGATGTGGCAGCAATTAAATCATTTTTGGGACTAATTTTTTAGAAACTATTGGAAAGGTGTATATTTTCGGTGCCCAATAATTTTTGGCAAGGTCCGCACGTTTAAACGCGTCAATTTGAGGCTGTCTATGCGTTTGTGCGCGTTTCAATTTTCTAACTTTTTTATTCCTTCCTAATATAGTGACAGGTCATTGTCTTTGCAATTAGAGAAAGCAAGATATTTATAATAGAAATTTAAAATTTTCTTTATAAATATATCAAAATATCACTTGTTTATTGGAGGGATATAAGAAATCCACAAATATGTGTTTAGGCAAACGCAAGTTTTATCCAGGTTAAGTTAGTGATATAATTATAAAGTCTTATCCCATTTGAAATTAATGTTTTTTTTATTTTGTAGGCAAATCCAGAAATAAAATAGGTGCAGCCCTAGCCATTGTGATGCCTACAATTGCCGTACTGCTGGCCATAACCATGATATGCTTTTGGAGAATGGAGAGAAGATCAGCAGCACAATCACTTCAACCTTGTGAGTCCAATTAACCTTTTCAAAATATGAAGTAGCTTTCCAAGCCCTGCTTCTCCCGGTTAAAACGGATTACAGTAAAACATAAATTAAGTTTTAACCATCACATAATAGTGGTATAAAAACAATATCCACCGTTCAGATTTCACCAGCGGTGATGGTACAATAGCTGCTTGAAATGTTAAAAATGGGCCTTCCTATAGATAATACGCCTTCTGCTGAAGACGCCTTCTACAGATAATTCAGTCTTGTTCAGTCCTCTAGCATCTGCCGCTGACAAAGTCGATAAATAAACTCGGTTGACAGACCAGAAGAGAAAGAGCGGCTCTTTCAATATTGACTGCTTTAGTTCAATTTCATCCCCATAAATCTTTTGGTGGAAATAACCAATAACGGGGTTTGCATCATTGTGTACTTGTCTTTCAATAGACTCAACTAGTTCAGATGACATTCAAGAAGACGATTTTCTTCTTCTCGATCTGTCAATACTTCGAGTTGCTACAGAAGACTTTGCCGAAAGCAGATTGCTTGGTAAAGGAGGGTTCGGTATGGTTTATATGGTTTATAAGGTATACATTGTACCGTAAGTAACTTTTTTTTCCGTATGAATCTTTTTGGTAATTATAAATTTGAGATTTTTAAGTATCTTTACATGGACAGGGAGTCCTACCCAATGGTCAAGAAATTGCGGTTAAAAGACTGAGTCGGAGTTCTAGACAAGGTATTGGAGAGCTAAAAAATGAGCTAGTTCTGGTTGCTAAGCTTCACCATAAGAACCTTGTGCGGCTTATTGGTGTTTGCTTGCAAGAACATGAGAAAATACTTGTGTATGAATATATGCCCAATCGAAGCCTTGATACCATTCTTTTTGGTAAATTTCTTTCTATCAATAGTTTTAAAGCTTTGAATCTTTGATACCATTCGTTTTGGTAGTGCAAGGCTGCCAAAACTTGACTACAACTAGTATAATGTTAATTCTTATTGAAAGTAGATACTGAGAGAAACAAAGAGCTAGATTGGACACAGAGATTCAAGATTATCATTGGAATTGCTAGAGGTTTACAATATCTCCATGAAGATTCTCAACTGAAGATAGTTCACCGGGACCTGAAAGCAAGTAACATTCTATTAGATATTGATTATGGACCAAAGATCTCTGACTTTGGCTTAGCAAAGATTTTTGGTGGAGATCAATCAAAATATGTCACTCGTCATGTTGCGGGAACATTGTAAGTACACACCTGTAGCTATCCTTTATAAGACTATATACAAAATATGTAGATCATTCTGCAAAGTTATGTTCCTTTCACAGCGGATACATGGCACCTGAATACGCCATGCGTGGTCAGTATTCAATAAAATCGGACGTATACAGCTTCGGTGTTTTGGTTCTAGTGATTGTTACTGGAAGAAGAAAGAGTGCAGTATATAACAGCGAGCAAGATGTTGATCTCTTAGATCTTGTGAGTGGTTTGATGATTGCTGAAAAACTCTTCTTGCAGCCAAATTTTTGTCATAATACTGGATTTGGTGCAGGTTTGGGAGCACTGGACCAGGGGAAATGTGGTCGGGTTGATCGATCCATCATTGAGCGAGCATCCTCCCATTGAGCAGGTGTTGAAGTGCATTCAGATCGGGCTACTATGTGTTCAAAGAAACCCTGCAGCTAGGCCGATGATGTCGTGGGTAAACGTCATGCTAAGCAGCAGCACAGTGCGTCTTCCTTCTCTTTCCTGGGAAGCCTTCTGCAAACAGGAGGTTAGTAGTGTCAGTGATAGTTCAGAGTGCCAAGATAGTCCCCTGGAGTAAGATTGATAGGATGATTTGAATGTGTATGATCCATTAAATGTGCATCTCCATATTATTTTGGAGAGGAGGAATTTGGCAAGGGAGAAAACTTGTTGCTTCTGCCAAAAAGATGAAACAATTAAGCATCTTCTCTTTGAATGTCGATTTGTGTAGTGGTTTCAGGTCTATCTCAGTCTCGTAGTGGTGTCCAATATGTTTGAAAATTGACTATGGGGTATTGAAAAGCAAATGAAACCGCTAGTTCTGCTAGGAGCGGCTGCTACATGTTGGTTGTTGTGGCTATGTACCCTTCTTCATTGCAGGTTATTTTCTCGATTATACATTGTACATGGGCTATACTATATAAGCCTTCTTCACATGACTTGTTGTTGCGACGTCGCTGCATTTGGCGCAGGTGGCCAAGGAGTTTTTTTACCCCACTCATGAGTAGCGGTTTAGTCTACAGATTGATGATCATTAGAGTGTTTGGATTTTGTCTCTCTTTATAGGCTGTGTGCATCTTATTATGCAGAGGTCGGGAGTATTCTAAGACATTGTATCTACTCAATATAATGCTTTTGAAATTTAATAAAGCTCTCTTAATAAAAAAGATTTTTATCCTCTTATTACGAGAACTGGATGTTCTGAACTGGATGTTCTGAACCGAGTCCCACAAGTTTGTTTTCCTTTATTGGAGATAAGGTTGATGCAGAGAGAAGCACTGCTTTCGCTGCATTGAGTTGTCTATGCAGTAGGGCCATTATTTGTAAACGTCCTTGTGATGTTAACGTGGCTGATGGTAAAAGCACTGCCATTTTCTGCAGAGCTATTTTCTGCATAATTATTTCAGGTTCGTTGGGTGTGATATCTTGATGCTGAAAGCACTGTATTTTCTATAAAGCATTCCAGGCCGTGAAATTTCGTGGTGCATTACGAAAAGCTACGACAATGACTTTACAGTAGACAAATGTGGACGGCGATTGTTGCCGTCTGCTACAAGTGGGGGAGCCGTAACCTATGTGGTGGGGAAAATACCCACGACCATGAAAAGGTCAATACCAACCAGTGAACAAAGAAGGCACATGCTATGCTATTATACTATTTCCGTGGTTCTTTATTCAACTGTCTGACACTAGCCCTAGAAAAACACTGACAGAACAAATCAAAGTTTGTCAAATCTTCACTGACTATTAATGTACTCGCTCTTTTACAAATTATATATCATTTTATCTTTTCTAGATACATAATATTTGTCATGTATATAAATATAGTGTATAACTGTATATCTAGATGTATAACAAAAACTATGTACATAGAAAAGCCAAAATAACTTATATTTTAGAATGGATGTAATACTTGATAATGTTTTTGGGTGCCGAAATTTGCTTTGGAATCTTTCTCTGCATCCATTGTTTCGTTATGCCGTTTATTTTGTGCTGTCAATGCACATGTGGGTATGCATTGTTATAGTTTTAACATCCCTCAGCACCGCTTCATTGGCCATGTTTGCTTGACTTATGCTGATGGCTTATGCTGATTCGCTGTGAGAGAAAAATATCATTGGCTGATGGCTTATGCTGATTCATTGTGAGAGAAAAACACTATTGATTTATGCTGATTCGTTGTGAGAGAAAAACACTATTACCTCTTCGTCTCTGCCACCCTCTCTTTCTTGCTTATTACCTCTTTCTTGGAACAGCAAATGCCATGTATTCTCATGTATATAGACATAGTTAAATCTTTACTATTTCCAACTTCTTCCAAAAATATTTATGAGGCAAGAGCCGTGGAATTCTTATCTATGACTCACAATAGGATCTTCGTGTCTCCTTTCCTGTGCTAGGTAGGCAAAGGACTAGGTTGATTGGGTGCTTTTAGGCAGCATCTTTGAGATTCATTGTTATCTTTTAGGCCAATCTTAGTGGAGGTTTCATGGAGAGTTTTATAATATTAAATGTGTTGATGTGGTATAGGAGATAGAAGGAAGAGTTTTATGGTATGTGAGAGAAGTTTTATCACCGTAAAACTTTTTTGAAACAGTTACTTAATTTCTGGTCTATGTAACCGTGTAGTGAAATTGTGCACTGAGACTGGGCTAAAACACGCAAACCATACACAAGACACGAAACATTAATCCATTGAGTTACCAAAATATACTTGAAAAACATAGCCTCCTGATGGTCAAACTTGAACCGCACACTGAATAAAATGACATAGGGTAGGTTTTCTGCGGCCACCAAGAGACTTACTATTTCTATTCGACGACTGCGTGATGATACCTTGGAAGGCTCCTACACTCCTACACTTACTCATCTTGGTTCAAGCTCTGTGAGCGTCACCTCGTTTGGCGACATCGGTGCCTTCGATTTGTTAGTGGACTGCAACTTGATTGCCCTGTTATAGGCATCCGAGTAGAGGTGCAAATGATCTCCCATCTCCGGAATGCAAAATGTTGGCTTCGATGGTACCTGAAGCGACACCGTGTCGCTACCAAGCATGACGTTTACAGAAGACACCATCGGCCGGTCTGCAGGGCTGTCCTGAACACAGAGCAGCCCGATGTTGACAAGCTTCGACATCTGGTCTTGTGGAGCTCGGCGGCTCAGAAGGAAAGGATCCAGCAACTCTGCAATTGTCCCCGTCGTCCAGTGCTCCCATACCTGCACGTACATTCAGGGGCGAAGCCAGACTAAGTTAGAGGGGGTGCCTTTCTCTTATAGATGACAAGATTGAACATGGAAACATGGTGAAAATTTGTTTTCAATAGTAGATTCTCAAAAATTTGTGGGTGCCTGGGCACCCACAAGGTTGAACGTGGCGTCGCCCCTGCCAGCCGCTGCGCGTACGCCGTAAGTAAAGCTGCTACTTCTCCTCATTAAATTAGCACACAAGTAGAGCTCAACCTAGGAAAAATCAAGAACAAAATCAACTTCTGCTACTTGTGCTCATTATTCTGCTACTTGCAAGAACAAAATCAAGGCTTAGGAGAAATGGTCACTTGACCTGACTTTCTGCCATTACTACGTACAATGACCGCCAAACCAAGATACAGTACAGGACCGACGGCTCAACAAAGAGTAGGTAAAAAAAAACTAGTATAAACGTGTTAGTGGTATAATTAATTAGGCAGCACGGCAACTTTGAACTTTGACCAACGTGGCAACGTCAATAGTAAAGTCAAAAGTTCAAAGAAAATGATAGGAATGTTTCGGGATGTCTGACTTGTCTATGATTGATGATGCAAACCCACAGGTTGCTTTACTCTTATGCTGATTCGCTGTGAGAGAAAAATATCATTGGCTGATGGCTTATGCTGATTCATTGTGAGAGAAAAACACTATTGATTTATGCTGATTCGTTGTGAGAGAAAAACACTATTACCTCTTCGTCTCTGCCACCCTCTCTTTCTTGCTTATTACCTCTTTCTTGGAACAGCAAATGCCATGTATTCTCATGTATATAGACATAGTTAAATCTTTACTATTTCCAACTTCTTCCAAAAATATTTATGAGGCAAGAGCCGTGGAATTCTTATCTATGACTCACAATAGGATCTTCGTGTCTCCTTTCCTGTGCTAGGTAGGCAAAGGACTAGGTTGATTGGGTGCTTTTAGGCAGCATCTTTGAGATTCATTGTTATCTTTTAGGCCAATCTTAGTGGAGGTTTCATGGAGAGTTTTATAATATTAAATGTGTTGATGTGGTATAGGAGATAGAAGGAAGAGTTTTATGGTATGTGAGAGAAGTTTTATCACCGTAAAACTTTTTTGAAACAGTTACTTAATTTCTGGTCTATGTAACCGTGTAGTGAAATTGTGCACTGAGACTGGGCTAAAACACGCAAACCATACACAAGACACGAAACATTAATCCATTGAGTTACCAAAATATACTTGAAAAACATAGCCTCTTTACGGTCAAATTTGAACCGCACACTGAATAAAATGACATAGGGTAGGTTTTCTGCGGCCACCAAGAGACTTACTATTTCTATTCGACGACTGCGTGATGATACCTTGGAAGGCTCCTACACTCCTACACTTACTCATCTTGGTTCAAGCTCTGTGAGCGTCACCTCGTTTGGCGACATCGGTGCCTTCGATTTGTTAGTGGACTGCAACTTGATTGCCCTGTTATAGGCATCCGAGTAGAGGTGCAAATGATCTCCCATCTCCGGAATGCAAAATGTTGGCTTCGATGGTACCTGAAGCGACACCGTGTCGCTACCAAGCATGACGTTTACAGAAGACACCATCGGCCGGTCTGCAGGGC
This sequence comes from Echinochloa crus-galli, assembly GCA_900205405.1. NCBI lineage: Eukaryota > Viridiplantae > Streptophyta > Magnoliopsida > Poales > Poaceae > Echinochloa > Echinochloa crus-galli. The sequence continues at coordinate 4,020,245 of OAMR01000002.1, read as the reverse complement.
TGTCCTGAACACAGAGCAGCCCGATGTTGACAAGCTTCGACATCTGGTCTTGTGGAGCTCGGCGGCTCAGAAGGAAAGGATCCAGCAACTCTGCAATTGTCCCCGTCGTCCAGTGCTCCCATACCTGCACGTACATTCAGGGGCGAAGCCAGACTAAGTTAGAGGGGGTGCCTTTCTCTTATAGATGACAAGATTGAACATGGAAACATGGTGAAAATTTGTTTTCAATAGTAGATTCTCAAAAATTTGTGGGTGCCTGGGCACCCACAAGGTTGAACGTGGCGTCGCCCCTGCGTACATTTGTATGCGGTAAATCCTTTGTTTTATGAAAGCTGTAATGTAATTTATTTGACTGTTATAGAGTTAATTTTGTCAGCTGCACATGTAGTACTCACAAGGCTTAAGAGGTCAACAGATTCCTCCGAGTTATCAAAGGTAGTGTTCTTCCTCCCTGTGGCCATCTCCAAGATCAAAACGCCAAGACTGAAAACGTCTGATTTGGCTGAATACTGCCCGTGCATCGCGTATTCTGGTGCCATGTATCCACTGAAATTTGGGGAAAAAACAGTTATTGCTGAAATATGGAACAAAAACTATCTTCAGACGCTGATATGCACCTTAGCTATCTAGATAATTTGTCGAGGAAATGCAGAATAATACTTACTATGTTCCAGCAATGTGGCTAGTGACACCCTGGGATTGATCATTGTCGAAGAGTTTTGCTAACCCAAAGTCTGAGATCTTTGGGTTGTGATCAGAGTCAAGTAGCACATTGCTTGGTTTCAGGTCCCGATGAACTATCTTCAACTGAGACTCCTCATGAAGATATTGCAAGCCTCTAGCAACTCCGTTTACAATCTTGACCCTCTTCCCCCAGTCCAACTCTTTACTTCTTTGAGAATCTGTGATCCAAACAAGAAACTGTTTTCTGTCATACACTAACCCCCAAAGAAAAAGAGAAGAAAAGATGTGCCCCTTTCCTGGCACTCAGGAACTGCCAGTGTGAATGTCATTTTGAGAACCAGACATGAAGAGAAATGTACCGAAAAGAATGGTATCGAGGCTTCTATTTGGCATGTATTCATACACAATCAGTTTCTCATCTTCTTCGAAGCAAACGCCTATGAGCCTCACGAGGTTCTTGTGTTGAAGCTTGGCAACTAATATTAGCTCTGTTTTCAGCTCTTCTACTCCTTGGCTGGAGCCTAGTGACAACCTCTTCACTGCAATTTCTTGGCCATCAGAAAGAACTCCCTGCATGTGTGAAGTCAAAAGGCAGTCTCTACAATCAACAAAGCTGCAACACTAACACGTCTAAGATTTCGATATGGGCTCTACCTTATAAACCGCACCGAATCCTCCTTCGCCAAGCTTATTGCTTTCAACAAAGTTATTCGTTGCTACCCGCAGAGTCGATAGGTCGAGGAGGAGCGGATCGACGCTTCGAATGTCGTCCGGATTAGTAGAATCTGTTGGGAAGAGAAATACTCAAGTTATATACATAAGTTTTCTTTATATGAAACTTGATTGCCGCCTTATCATAAGTTGGTGAATATGTGATCTTTTTTGTATAGATATCCTCTTAACTAGAATGTGAAGTCAATTGTTACAAAGTTTTCATATAACTAATATAAAAATAAAAAGAGTGATTACATTAAATATATGTAGGGAGCCTCTACCCTGCTTCAACCGTGTTTACATGACTTGAAATGATTAATGAACTTAGCCAGGCTTACATGGTTTTGCTGAGTCCTTTTGTGCCGCTGCTCTTCTTCTGCTCCAAAAACAAAAGCATGTCACTGCGAGAGCTAATATTGCAGCAGCTAGAGGCAGTGCAATGGCCAAGGCCAGTCCCGTTTTATTCCTTCTCCTCCCTGAAACTGAAAGCAGTACCAGACGAGACACATATTAGCGCGCTAGAACTTCCATAGAAAAAAGGTTCAGTGTATCTATATGAATTTTCCGATTCGGCGCAAAAAAAAAGGAATCTTCCAATTGTCTTTTTTTATATTGCTTGATATATCTATCTATCTATTCTTGTTGAGCTCATATCAACCACCACAGTTTTGATAAACAAGACTATTTTCAGTCATCTTTACAAAAAGAAATCATCCACCAAATAAAAACCGTAGCTCCTAAATGATGAGTAATCTTTCTGTATAAGCAACTCACCTTGGCCGTTGGCCGCCGGCGGCGTCACATTCACCGGCGGCGGCGGCGGCACATTCACTGGGCTAAAACACGCAAACCATACGATTTGCAGTAGCGTGCTACCGGAGAAGAAACGATATGTCTCAAACCGGAAGCTGCAGCGCACCCCGAAAACTCTGCCGCCATGCTTCCCGACGAAATACTCGGGCGCTATCCACCTATAGATCCTGCCGAGACATGTCCGGCAGTCGGCCGCCGTCATGTCCGGCGTGCACTGCGCCAGCGAGTAGATCTCCGGGTAGGTCTCGTCGAACCCCATCTCCCCCGTGCCGAAGTGCCTGGCGGCGTCCGCCGCCGCGTACTCGGAGGTGGCGTTGACGAGCTGGCCGGAGGCGGCGTCCATTGCCGCCGCCACCGACGCGCTGACGTTGTCGTAGTTCCAGGCGATCATGATCCCCCGGTTGTCGGTGACGTTGGCGAGGAAGTCCCAGTCGGCGTAGCGGAGGATGCAGGGGTCGTCGTACATGG
>OAMR01000002.1:3978053-4003824 GCA_900205405.1 Echinochloa crus-galli | reverse complement strand
AAAGTTGTAGATCTCGTCGAGGGCTACAATTTTCATATAAAAATTATCTTCATCCGATGTCGTATCGAAGAGTTATGATTTTTCAAAGATTCAGCCAAAATAAATTAGAAAAGGGAAAAACAAAACCGGTTACTGTAGCAAATCCGGGTTGCACAGTGCCATGCAAAACCGGAATGGACCTGCGGTGAACGGGTTCGCAAGTTGGAGGGCCTGGATGTCTGGTTTCTAAGTTCGTGGATCTATTTGACACAGCGCTGCAAGTTCATGTACCCACGGTGCATTCTACTAACGAAAGGCTGAAGGAACACTTACTATGTCCCAGCGACACGATGAGTGACATATTTTGACTGCTCTCCACCAAAAATCTTTGCTAAGCCGAAGTCAGAGATCTTAGGTACATAATCAGAGTCTAATAGAATGTTACTTGCTTTCAGATCACGGTGAACTATCTTCAATTGAGAATCTTCGTGAAGATATTGTAAGCCTCTCGCAATTCCATTGATAATCTTGAATCTCTTTCCCCAATCTAGCTCTGTGTTTCTCACAGGATCTACATTCAGAAAACAATTAATATTTTGTGCTAGTTATAATCAAGCTTTTGGTGGCACTTGCACTACTTGCACTATGATTCTCTAAAAAACACTGAGATGAGCGATTTACCAAAAAGTAGAGTATCAAGGCTTTTATTTGGGATATATTCATACACAAGTATTTTCTCATGTTCTTGCAAGCAAATACCGACAAGCCTCACAAGGTTCTTGTGGTGAAGCTTAGCAACCAGAACAAGCTCACTTTTCAGCTCTCCAATTCCTTGTCTAGAACTCTGACTCAGCCTTTTAACTGCAATTTCTTGGCCATCTGGTAGGACACCCTATTCAAGTAAAGATACTTTTACGGTTGGAAAATTATAGCAGATAAAGATATATATGAAAAAAAGATACATACGGTATGATGTTGTACACTTGTACCTTATAGACTATACCAAACCCTCCTTTACCGAGTATTTTGCTTTCAGCAAAGTCATACGTAGCAACTCGCAATGTTGACAGATCGAGAAGTAGCATATCAGCTGCTTGAATATCACCTGAACCATCTGAATCTATTGGAAGAAAAGCACACAGTGATGTAAAGTAACTAGGTAGACCTATATGGGCTTTAGTTTTCAAAGATAATTAAATGAAATTCAGCTAAATCAGACCATCTTCTTTTGCTGCGGCTAGTCTCTGTGTACTGAATCCATTATTTGACTTGATGTTATTGCATAATTTGAAAAGGTGTGTCGTACTTACAAGGTTGAAAAGATTGCGCCGCTGATCTTCTCTTCTTCCTTCTCCAAAAGCATATCACGGTTGCTGCCACAAGTGCGGCAATTATAGGCATCATAATTTTTAGGGCTATACCTGTCTTATTTCTCGACTTGCCTGTAAATTTAAAATAAAGGCCACTAAGTTCATACGGGACAACTCTTAATAAAAATATTTATCGTAATGGAACATGTATTTGCTTAAACAAAGAGAAAAAAACATGATGCATATTTGATCAAACTTTGTATGACCCGGCTTTCAGAACATTTGTATGGGAAAATGCTGTCTGTTCTACTTTACCTTGATTTCTAATCGCCGGTAGCTCAGGTGCAGGTGCACGCGCTGGCGGCGTCGCCATGAACGCCGGAAGCTGCAGCATTGGGCGGCCGGAGAAGAAAGGATACATCTCATACCGGAAGGTGCACCAGGTGCCGAAAATTCCCCCACCATTCCTCCCGCTGAAATACTTGGGCAGCTGATTAATAATCTGGCCAAGACAGGTCCGGCAGAAGGCCACCCTGTTGTCCGGCGTGCACTGCGCCAGCGCGTAGATAATCTTGCGATGATTGCTCTCACCATCGAAGCCCATCTCTCCTGTGGCGAATCTCCTGGATGCGTTCCCGGCGGCGGAGTCCGCGGTGGCGTTGACGAGCAGGCTCACGGCGGCGTCGAAGTCGACCGCGCCGCCGCCGCTGATCGGAGCGCCGATGACGTACGTCGCGGTGATGAAATTGTCCTCGTCGAGGAAGAACATCCGGTTGGAGAAGCGGAGCTGGCAGAGGTCGTAGAAGATGAGCACGTCCTTGACGAGCGGGCACTCTTGCTGCGCGCCGGCGAAGGCGGCGGCGACGCAGCTCTCGCAGGCGGAGGCGTTGGCGTCGCGGCGGCAGACGGCGAGCGCGTAGACGCGGTCCGGGATGGAGCCGGCGCTGTCGTTGGCGTAGAGGACGGCGCTGGAGGAGGTGTTCTTGGGGAGCGTGGCGGAGAGGCGGTTGATGTTGGATTGGTAGGTGCCGTTCGCCGTGTAGTTGCCGCTGTCGTCGACGCCGCAGAGAAGCCACGGCGGCGGGTCCTCTTGACCATGGCTGGGCCGCGCATGGAGGGCGGCGAGGAGAAAGCAGCAGGTCGCGGCGGCGGCGAGATGGCAACAAAAGCAGTAGGGTGTGGACCGCCGCGTTGCCATGGTGATCTGTCTGGGTTGGTCTCGATCGTAGCTTCAAGGGAGGAGAGGTTCGGCACCGCACCGGGTGTGTCAAATTGTCAATTCTCCAAGAATAATAGGTGGTGTGTGATGGGTCAAACTACAATCACTCCGGTGGGGTTTGCGTGGCCAATCACGCGAAGCAAACTCCATCAGTAAACCACCTTCCTAGCTACGTGCACCACAGTTACGAGAAAACGTACTACAAATTAACCCAAGTGAAAAACATGAGTATTGATGAAGAGCATAAAAAATCTAGATATGCAATTACATAAATAGTACAAAGAAGAATGAAAATACTATATATATCATCGAAGAACACAGAAAATCTAGATAAGTTGGACCCCAACTCCATGCATTACGAAATATGCTGCCGAGAGAGAGATTACTTATTTAGTTTAGCTTGTTTGGGAAATTGAGTTTCTCGAAGCGCTCTGTTCGGTTGGCTGGTGGCTGGTGGCTGGGGCTGGTTTTACTGAGAGAAAAACACTGCTAGTTGGTGGCTAATAATCCAAACGAACGGGGTGCCGTTTAATTTTGTAATTTCTGTTTGTTACATCGGATTTTCTGATGTCTTGGCTTCATGTTCACGTAGAACATGTGCATTTTCTTTGTAACGTTTAAGGTCTGTGCATTCTCTCGCAGGAGGATGTCTGAAGCCGAATGTTTTTTCCATTATCTAATACAACAGGACCCCAACTCCATGCATTATAGTTTAAGAATTATAATAACAGGTTAAAACTTTAGTTTGTATTAGAGAAAAGAGAAAGGAGTGAGGGAGATGGATCCTATTTGTCATAAAGAAAGTAGCTGTTAAAATATGGAGGATATTGTTGTAGTTGAGGTATATAAATCCCAGGCTCTAGAAGAAGATAGAAGCAGCCCCTACTTTATATATTCATCCATTCATGTTTTCAGTACATCAGTCCTATGAGGCTATGTGCTTACTGTAGCTGACAGATCTGGTAACATTGTTAGAACTGAGCCACAATTATATTGCTGACGGGTCAATGTTTCTTCTTTTCTGCTGGTTTGTAACATTATTTTGATTCTATACCCTATTTTATGTTACTATTACTTAATTGGAGCCTGCACATTAATCTTCGCTAGACGCGCTAGAAAAATAAATTCTAAAAATTCTCATAAAAATTAGAAACATTTAACCATTAAATTAATATAATTTAATCATCATAAATAATAATAGACATTAGATCTATTATGTTTTCTAAAAAATTACACACCTGTCCCATTATAAAAATAGATTAAAGTACCCCCTAAATTTATATCTAATTTACACAAGTCAGGCAACCAGAAAAGCACAAATTAAGCCAATTTAATTTCTGTCGATCCAGTCAAACAATAGTTTCTTGTATGGCGCTAGCCTGACTTAGCTTGAGCATGGTTTATTCCTACACAGGCTCTCTACAAAAGCACAATCAGTCACCACCATAGTGACACTTTAGAACCAAACCAGAAGTGGCAGGCAATGAAATTCAAGTCGTGGGTGATGTGGCAACAACAGCAGTAATCCATGAAGATCAACATGAGAAGATTCATGACAAAGACGATGATGACGAGGCATTTTCTGATGATGAGCCATCTTATGATGTCGAGTGGCTTTGAGAACAATTTTGTGGATGGGGGCTTTAGGCTTTGGAATCATACAAGTAAATCTGAGAAACATGCTATAGCTACCTGCAAGTCTCACTATCTAGCCCAAGAGAAACATGATTTATTCTCTACATCAAAAACATCAATAAAAAAATAAAGAGACCTCGTCGAGTATTTTTATAATTTTTCTTTATTTTTTTGATAGTTTCAACATATCGTATGGATAATGGTCTAAAGACCTTTTTGTACTATACCATGTATATTTTGTTTTTATGGACATTAAACTTGCATATACGATAACTGTTTGGTTCATCCCCAAGGCAAAATTGGCCATGATCCTGCGAGTGAACAGTGGGGCATACATTGGCTGATTAACAGTAGCAGGCAAAAAAAATGCTCTAAAACTCAAATTCGTCAACAATCATAAGTTCGATGGAGATGAGTAAATCCACAAGCAAAGTACTCCAGCCTCATAAGTCATACATAACAAAGGTGATATGACAGACATCATGAACACTATTAAAAGATTAATAACCCATCCTTGGTATCATAATCAACTTCACCGACCCGTCTTCATGTGAGTCTTGTCAACTTCACGGCCCCATCTTCATGTGAGTCTTCAGCATCCTTGACATCTGTTATAGCATACAGTGAAACAGCGTAAACACCTGGTGAACTGTGCAGCATATGAAATACTTGTTCCTTTCTTAAAGTAAACAATAATTTGATTTAGATGCAACAGGTCGTTCCCCAAAAAAATAGTTCCATTTCCATTATGCGATTGTCATGGGATCTTCACATGCGCTGCTAAATTCAACTGGGAATAGATGAGACACAATCTCAACTGTCAACTCGATAAAAGGGGAAAACATTCATATCCTGTAGGACATGTACTCTCTACTGGAATTGAGAGCGAATATAAAAGAAATATTTTTACTTTCCATTAATACATAACAAAGCCTTCCTACAAATTTGTTCGATATGCACTGCCATACTTATCACTATTATATATTGATACCTTTACAAAGGAAGCATAATCCTTTAGAACACGCCCCTCGTGGACCAAAGGCTAGTTTACCTTGTTGATCAACCAACACACAAAACCATTCATATTTCAGAGATATGACCATTGTCTGCTACTTCAAATTAATATCTCATCCATCTACTTGTGAGATTACTAACTGGGGTAGTAAAATAAATGATAAAGTGTCCAATCCAAGCCATAGGCAGTTCTTGGAAATCTATAGTCAAATCAGTATAGTCATCCACAAGAGAAGCAGATGACACTAAAGTTATTAGGCACATGCCACAGAGTGATAATTATAATGTATGGACCAACTAAGAACCAAGCAGATGAGGGCCTAAGGACAACTGGCAGATGAGGGTTTAAGGAGTAGGCATTTGCAGCTATGGTATGGTAGAAAAGGTTAATTACCTCCATACTTTGCCGGATTCATATACTTGGAGATTCTACTAGGGCAATAGATGACATGAACACCACTGTATTCTCGAATGCCAAAGTAAGCAGCAGATCGCAGCGTTCCTCCATTCTTCATGTCAACAGCAAGGATCCATGCCTTTAGGTGACCAAACTTCTCCCTGGCCACCAAGTAAACGACATCTTCACCACTGACACAGGGAGAGGGCTGATACATGGAGAGGTTCTGCAGGCCTCGCCGCTCTGCTGTTGTGGCCTCGCTATCACGCAGCAATCCAGCATCCTCCAGAAGCCGTGAAATCGCTGGGTCGATTGCGATGCTGGAAGCTCGGACCATGGATTCCTTATGCCAATCTTCCAGGGCACTGCCCATGGCCTTGTTGCTCCATGTGGTGAGCACCCAGTCATCCACCCGGACAGAAGGCCAACCTGTTTCATCATCCATTTCTGTAAAACGTTCCCCAGTAATTTCCATGTGAACAAAATTGAGACGACAGTCCTTGCCACTGATGAAGGAAATGCCGCGACTTTGCGCTGCATTGCCACCTGATTCCAACGACGGCGAGGGGAGTGGCATGGCACGGAGGGCGGGCGGGGAGTCAAGAACATCGCAGAGCAGGATGCCACGCCAAAGATCGACCCAGCCAATGGTACCACCTTTGCCTCCGATGGTGATCGCTGTGGTTGTATGATGATGATGAACCCGGGCACGGTCGCTGCTGTGAGTTTCCACCGGAGAGTCGTCGTAGTGCTGTGGCGCAGACAAAATGTTGCTTCTCCAGGTCGAGGTAACGGAGTCGAACACATGGAGTTCGTACTGGCAAGGGGTGCCTGTGAAATTCAACGCGGCTATGGTGTAATGTCCACCTGAACGAGGGAGAATGCCGACGTCGGATTTGTGTAAGTAGGGGTGAGGGCGCCGGAGCAGCTGGAGCGACGGACGGGAGGGGTCGGCCCGGTAGACGAAATAGTCGTAGTCCATGTCATACAAGGGCCAGGGGGTGAAGGGGGGCCGGGGCCTCATGTTGACGCGGAGGAGGAGGTCGTCCGCCGAGTAGAGGATTTCCGGCGGCGCCGCCGCGGACCGGTTCAGATCGGAGCTGTGCACGAAGAGCGTGGACGGCTGCGGCGGGCGCTTGAGGCGGAAGGAGATCTGGATGGGCTCCCCGTTCCGGGTGCGGCCTCGGGCGGTGGTGTTGCTGTTGTGGATGCCGACGACGGCCTCGGTGTTGAGGAGGACTCTGGCGGGGCGCCGGGATCCTCGACGCGGACGCCGGGAGGACGGCGGCGCCGTGATAGTGGACATGGAATGGTTTGGCGGCGCCGGAAGCAGGGGCGACGCTGGGGGGCTTTTTTGTATGGTTTAGGTGGCCCATTTGTGATTCGGTTTACTAGCGGCCCACGGTGTGGCCTGCCATTTCTTATTGGGCGCAAGTCGATCGGTCACAGGACATAGAGGAGCCCGGCGCCCCGGCCTCTTTTGGGTCATGTCTGTCGTTGATTATTGGGCTTGAGTTGATTTGTTACCGGGCCGAGACGAAGAGGCCTCGCATCATTGCTCTCAGATCAACAGCGCAAATGACGGCTTCTCACCGGAGTATTGCTTAAATAATATCGCATATTATTATTGTTATTATCACAGCAATAATTAGTCGTACACGACTACATGATGATTAGAGGGCAAACCGAGGTACCTGGAGTTTCACTTGAAGAAAAAAACAAGATCAGTGTAGTCAAGAATGCTGGAGTTCCACTTAAAACGTGAAAATTCGTAGTTCTTTCTCATGTAAAGATTTTTATTGAAACTTTTATTTTTGCTGAAGCCCCTTCAAAACAGAGCCTAACAAAACGACACAAATAGCAAAAGAAAAAAAGGAAATAGTCTAGCTACACTGTTAGGTAGGTGTGCGTAAGCAATCAATTTAGTCAGCACGTACTCTACACTTGGACTGTTTGTCTTAAAGAGTAAGAACGTTTTCTACGAGGAGCACCAAATTACCTAACAAATTTGTACCATTTTCCAACTAGCAAGCAGTCAAAGACAAAGAAAGGAGATATTTCCAACAGTGAATAGGTGCACATGCTCCAGATATTTTCAGATCGGATCCTGTTTCCCTTTCCTACGCGAATATTGGACGACACCCATGGACCACTATCTAGGAGTAGGACTGCCTGAACCAGAGTGGCGCGCCTTCGTTATCCTATCCAGTCTGAATTCAGGGATACAAAGTCAGCAAGATATTTATACGGAAGTAGACTTTTATACTTGCGAAAATGACAAAGCATGCTCACTGTAAGTTCTGTACCGTACATTTTTTCTAAAAAAAAGAATATACGAGTAGATCACAAACCTCTTTACTCCCTCCGTCCCACAGTATAAGCATTCCAAGCATTCAAATTAAAGAAATAACAGAACTGGTAAAAGACCTCTATACCACTTATTTTACACTATCCACCAACTCTCCACCTACCCCACCAACCCATCTAGTTCTGTCCTATCTGTAGGAATGCTTAAAATTTACCACAAATTTTGAAACCCTACAAATGCTTATATACTGGGACGGAGGGAGTACCTTTTTTCTCTTAAACAATGAAAAGTACCTAGCTCTTACGAAGTGCATGAAAATATCTATTATTCACGTCATTTCCAACTTGGCATGCAACTTGCAGCAGCGAGATAGACACAGATGCATGCTTTCTCCAGATATTTCAACTACTGTTTCCCTTTCCTACGACGCTTGGTATAGTGAGTGGTATTGGTATGGTAGGTGGTGCTGGGCAGTCGGCTAGCTCTGTCGACGGCGAGGGGACCAGAGCGCGATCCGGCGAGCCTTCTTCACTCTGGTCATATACGGAGTATATATCTTTGTACGTTGGATTCCAAGGATAAGAATCATGCATCACAGGCCGGGTTCATTCAAAGACTCGCTGTCGAGGTGGATAAGAATGAAGGAGCTGCAACATGTTTAAGAACCGTCGTCCTGTTGCAAAAACGACACTGGTTTCCGTACCTAGCTTCTTTCGATACAGCTTGATAGACGAAAGGAAGGTACAGCTGGCCTGACTGGTTACGTATTATTCCCTCTATTTAAATTACAGATGGTTTTGCTATTTCTGAATCGTTTTGATTTTTCAAGATACATATATGGTAAAAACTATAAATTTAGAAAAAATCAATCATAACGATCTATAATTTAGAACACAGCAATACGTTACTTTACTTGAGAAGTGCTTCATTGCATTAGTTCTGTTTGTTATATATATTAATTCCTATTAAACATCCAAAGTAATAAGTTGCATAAAGTTGGCAGCAAATAGTACGGTATGTACATGTATCTTGTATAGCCAAAGTAAATAATAAAGAATATTTGAAAATATATATCACAGTGTTATACGACCGGTTGCTCCTTTGGAAGTCGGGGATCGGAGGGCTACGACCTAGTTGATGTGGGCGACACCGGAATCTAAATCTCAATGTATATTCGTCGGGTCTAGATCAATCGCATTCTACATAGTACTGCACGAATGAATAGATCTAAATCTCAATGTGTATTCATCGGGTCTAGATCCATCGTATTCTACAAGGTAAGGCATGAATAGATCGCCTCGATCATTCTCTTTCTCTAAAAGATCACACTCACTATATCCCAAACTCTGCAGTTGAGTATTAGATTGCACATCGTTTTGAATTTATGATAAAGTGTGGAAGAAAATTTTCAAAAAAATGTGGTAATAGAGACACTAACGATCTACTTCCACCGTTCAAAATTGTAAGTCATTCCAACATTCTTGAAGAGTTAAACCATTTTATGTTAGATTATGATAGAGAATATTGCAAATATTTATGGTACCAAATAGATATACTATGAAAAATTATCTAATAACTAATCTAATGGTAATTATTTATTATCATAAATATTAGAACTTTATTGTATAAACTTGGTCAAATTTGAGATGCTTTAATTCGCCAAGAATGTTGGAATGACTTTCAGTTTGGAACGGGGGAGTAGTAATTAGGTCAAGTTACAAATTGGACAGTAATAGAAGCTAAACTTGGTTTTCTTCCTCGAGGAAATAAGACAAATTTTGTATGATCATCCCTCATTGTTTTCTACATTTGAGTTTATTCAATGACATTAGCAAGGAATGCAAATTACTTTAATATTGAAGAATATAAATCAAATGATACATAACAAATTGTAACTTGAGTCTTATATTCTCTGGAAATGAAAAAACAGAAACAAATATTGATGTAGTGAAAATGATAAATAAGTCGGTATTGAAAGCCAACCGTTTGTAGAAATATTAATGCATATAATAATGTAATATTATGAATGTGAAGGGATGACATTGTACAATGGCCACCATTCGGTCCCTTTTTGCAGGTTGTTGGCGTCAAATATGTCCACGGTGGCGTATTGTAAAGCATATGTATATCACTATTTTGATTCCATGGGTCCTCATAAATCTATACAACGATGCAAGGAAAAAAGATTGGCTCTGTTATATTAATTATGTGGATTGAGTCATAGATTCAACTCTGGATTGAGTTGATGATAACGACCGGACAAAATATCTCAAGCAACCATGTGGAAATAAAGACATTTACGTTCTAGAAATCCGTACATACTCTTTAATTTAGTCATAGTCAGATAAAGTCTACTATGCCTAAGGATGACACTTAGCTTGGGGCAAATAGGTGGCTACCCGATTGTAGTTGACAAAAACACCACCAATACACACAAGTATCTAGAGATGGAGGATGGAAGGACAGTATGATGGTTCATTTCTTTCTTTCTCCTCTACTACATCTTGAAACATTTTATGACTTCTTAGATATTATAAACAAATATAATAAAATAAGGTGACCTTCTTCAAATGTGACGGTCTTCAAATTAATACTTTATCTATAGCACCACACACTACGAGGGGGTTAGCGTAGATTGACTTACTTTAATTCAGATAGACACAAACCACCATGTTTTCAAGAAGATCAAAACGAAATCGCACCCTAGTGGTAAAACCTTTACATTATTAGCCCAAAATAATAAGTTCATATTCATTATTACTATATGCCGTTGCAAAAAGTTGCAAAAGAACACACACACAACAACAACAACAACAACAACAACAACAACAACAACAACAACAATAACAACAATAACAACAACAAGTATTAATTGGAACTTCACAGCATTTGTCCAAGAAAATATAATTTCTGTAAACTTAATCAAAATCAGACAGTTATTTTTATCACCGAGACACTGACCAGAATGTTGATATTGATGAAGTCACTACACATGCTTCATGTCGACATGCATGTCGCTTATCATTGAAAGAATAACGTTGTTTAAATCATCGAATAAATCCCACAAAATACGAACACCAGGTCAAGGATTTGAACCCCGACATACAGATTCTACAAATAACTTTACTGATCGATCTATAATTAGTTCATAAAGTTAGACAATTACAACAAAATTAAAACGGCTGAGCCTGGATGAAAATATCTACAGATTAGATGCGCCCGACCACAAAATTGTATGCATTAGTCCGACAATAGTCCAAACGTGATTCGTCGTGCAAAGTACTCGCCGTATGCAATTTGCTTACTCGGAGCTGATGGAACATTCGGTCCATCACTGTATCTCACCGTAAGAAGCTTCCTTGCACTGTACTGTACTACTGTACGTACAAAAATATCTACAAATGACACACGCTGCACCACACACTTACGATCGATTGAAACCATAGTCAGAAGCGTCTGATTTGCGCCGCGAAGAAAGTAGTTACGTTGGCAACTTGTTTACACTTACACACAACCTGACACTGATGTAACATTAGCAATATAATCATTTTTGAAATAAAGCAATATAGTCATGCAGCATGTCAGCTTATCCTAAGAGCGAGCCTTGACTGATGAACACCCCCCCCCATGACAGAAGAAAAACAAGCCATCGATCTCAACTTGGCCGAATTGGAAGCTGCATCAGACCCCACACAGCCACGAAAGCGACCACATATTAAGCATGCAATTCTTTTGGTCTCTGAGATATAATTATATAGATAAAGCACAGCGGTCAGGTCATCACTGCACTTGTTTTATTTTCTTTAATTTTCTCTCTCTAGAGAGGTCCCGACTGGACAGTGACGTGGACTGGTGAGGTGTGCCCGGGGAGGCCGACGTGTACGAGTTGCATGTCGACGGGTCGGCCCGTCTGGAATGATGTGCAGCCAGGAAAAATGTTTTGGAGCAACACAAGAAGGAGTCGACGCTAAGCAATGAAGGGCGTTTACGTAATTGTGGAGAAGGGAGGCACATTAGGACAAGTGGACAAGCCACGTACAAGACGTGCAGCGCGTCATGTGGGGGTCCCACCTGGCTGGTCCAATAATCTTGTTTACCGCCAGCGTCTAATCTGTTAAGGAGATGCCATTTGTATGGACGGGTTTCCAAGTCGGCATACGGAGTATATGTATATATACAGATTCGAAACGTGCCGGGTTTAAATACTACTGTACAGTTTTAATAACTGCCACGTAGCTAGAATTGTGCTGATTTTAGGCAGGTTAAGTTCTTTACATTTTGTAGCAGAAATCATACTTTGAGAAGCAAGAAAGAAGTTATGAACACCAATTCACGTCAGATGTTTTTACAGCGTGCACTTTTGCATCCACCCGCCAAATTGAAACATCACATTCCAAAATTACAGGCAATAAACACAAAGCAGGACCCGAACTCGAGGCCGACTAAATTGAAATAAACTCATTCGTCATCCAAATAAAGGAATTCCGTCACCCGCTCTGAAGATAAGAGGAATTAAACACCTGTGAGCGAGCGATATCACTGTCACTCCAGCTCCAGGCGCACAGCCACATTTTCCTTCGTTTTTTGTGTGGAAATTAGCCACATTTTCCTTGGCTGAGATGGCGACCCCCACAGCCACAAAAATGCGGGATTGACCAGATTGCCCACGCGTCCCGCCTGCTCTCATTTGCTCTTCGTCTATAAGAACAGGAGCAGGCGAGAGGCGCCACTCATCGATCAGCTTCGAGAGCCCGTGCCCCACCGCCCGTCCTGGAAATTGAAATATCTCCCTGCACTTTTCCGAGCACTTTTTCCATCGATCCAACAGGAAAACCTGCGCCTTTTACCCCACCCGCTTTCCCCTCCTCCTCATCCTTGTCTGCCAAGAACAGGAGCGAGAAAGGTTGGAATTCATACATCCTAATTCCGGCCATGGCGACGAAGCTGATGGACAAGTTTGTGGACTCGTACGACGACAGCGGCGAGGCCCAGGACGCCGGCTGCGTGCGCGCCGTGCTGGCCGAGTTCGTCCTCACCTTCCTCTTCGTCTTCACCGGCGTCTCCGCCGCCATGGCCGCCGGTAATAATAATAAGCTCATGCATGCATCCCCTGCTTCAGAATCTTCTTTCAATTTGTTCCCCCCTTTCTGTTTCTCTCCCCCCATGATGAAAAAAGATGTGCCTTTTTAATTTCCTAACTTTCGGTATCGCTGCCGCGCGCAGGATCCGGCGGGAAGCCCGGCGAGGCGATGCCGATGGCGACGCTGGCGGCGGTGGCGATCGCGCACGCGCTGGCGGCGGGGGTGCTGGTGACGGCGGGGTTCCACGTCTCCGGCGGCCACCTGAACCCGGCGGTGACGGTGTCGATGATGGTGAGGGGGCACCTGAGCAAGCTCCGGACGGTGCTCTACGTCACCGCGCAGCTGCTGGCATCCTCCCTCGCCTGCCTCCTCCTCCGCTACCTCACCGACGGCATGGTACGTCCTCGCCCATCCATCCATCTATCCATCCATGGATCTACCAACCTATTTTTACACTTCTGCTGCTGCTGGCTGCTGCTATCCTTTGGTCCGGGAAAGATTGCGGTTGCGTGTCTTCTCTTCTTCGATTGGTGCCGTGCTGTCGGACCGGGATTGTTCGGCTGGTTCTTGCGGGCCATGCTTGTCAGTCTCAAGTGAGTTCGGACCAATTTTCAGAAAAAAAAAAGTGAGTTCTCGCTGCGCCTAGAACGTGTGAGAGCCTTGTTTTTTACTTTTAAAAGCGCAAAGTAAGCACATACGTAACTATATATATACTGGTCGCAAAAAAAAACACACACACACACATAACTATATACTCTGCTAAATAAACTAAATTTCGTCTGGTCACTTTCAGTAACCTTAGAAAAAAGAACAGTGAGTCTCAAAGGAAAAGTACAGATAACAAGTTGCAGAGCATCAGAGAAAAATGAAGACTCAAACCGTGGCTAGATGATAGGAAATCGTTTGTTTCAATCAGAACGAAGTTAGACTTGTTGATACCTGTGCACGTTTCCTGTTCAGAAAGGTGCAGATGAAATCAGGGATGAGCTTTTGTGTGTGTGTGTGTGTGTGAAATCAAGGATGAGTTTGTGGTTCAGTTATTATGAAAGCTTATATATAGCTTTGAACCTTTGAGGTTCAGTTTTCCAACAAGCTTTTAGGAAAATCTTCAGAGTTAAAATGAATTCAGCAAGGATGTGCAGCTGACTGAAACATGTTTGTAGTCATAATTCATAAAGGATGCTCGACTTAGCAGATCAAATTTGGTGATGTAAGGATTGTTTTACATAACGATTTCTCGTGCAAGTTACCAAGCACCTAACAAATGTGACTCTTCAGAAGTAGAAGAGCTAGTACATACAAGATCCTAAAGCCAAGTCATACACTCAATCTTATCTGCTAAGACTTAGTGAACTCACGAATCTTTTTTTAACATCCCTTTTTGTTTTCTTAGATGATGGAATCAGAAAACTTGACTGAACTCATCAATCTTTTTTAACATCCCTTTTTGTTTTCTTAAATGATGGAATCACAAGACTTGAGTGAACTCACCAATCTTTTTTTAACATCCATTTTTCAAAAAGAAACATTTAATACACCAATTTGACCAGACTCAGAAATAGTCAGGATTCAGGAGGCAAAGACAGCTACACAGTGAAACTAATAAAAAAAGACTGACATGTAGGACCTGAGAAAAAAGAATACTGACTTGTCGTTGTTGATCAATATAATACTCTGTACTTGTCGTTGTTGATCAATATAATACTCTGATTTCGGAGGGTAGTTGTGTTTAGTTTCAAAAAGAGAAGGAAAAGTACAGTGAAAATGTCATATCGATGTAGCGTACTGTAGCATTTTTCGTTTGTTTGTGGTTATCGTTGTCATGTCATGATCTAACTAGGCTTAAAAGATTCGTCTCGTCGTGTACATTAAAATTACGCACTTAGTTTTTTCTTCATACATGAGGAGAGGGATTTCATGTAATAGGTGAACAGTGAAGTGTGGAGAGAGAAAGTTTGAGAATTTTACGAGAACTAAACACAGCCGCTGACGAAAGCTGAAAAATGCAGGTGACCCCGGTGCACGCCCTGGGCGCGGGCATCCGTCCGATGCAGGGCGTGGTGATGGAGGTGATCCTGACCTTCTCCCTCCTCTTCGTCACCTACGCCATGATCCTGGACCCTCGGAGCAACGTCCGCACCATCGGCCCGCTCCTCACGGGCCTCATCGTCGGCGCCAACAGCCTCGCCGGCGGCAACTTCACCGGCGCGTCCATGAACCCGGCCCGCTCCTTCGGCCCGGCCCTGGCCACCGGGGACTGGACCCACCACTGGGTCTACTGGCTCGGCCCGATGCTGGGCGGGCCCCTCGCCGCGGTCGTCTACGAGTCCATCTTCGTCGTCAACAAGACGCACCAGCCGCTGCTCAACGGGGAATGCTGACGACCATGGCCTGAGGCCTGTGATCATCAATGAGCATGGCTCCGTAGATAAATAATATATTGGCCAAGGTAATTAGAGGAGGGTTGCTGTAAAATACCAACCAGTTCCAGTGTGGAATTGTTGGGATGTAGAAATTGTTAATAGGCTTTGAAATGGCATTGTTCTTTTTTTTTCTGTGGATGGGGGGCTTATTTTTTTGAGAGGGTTCATTGTTAAGGCTATTCGATAGCCATGTAAAGAAAAAGGATGTATGTGGAAATTTAGGGAGGGCTGTAATTAGATTGTACTGTACATTACATTTTTGTCTTTGCTAAGGAATTGAAATGGTATTGATTTTTGATTTGTACAGAGTAAACATCAGTTCAGTCGTGCTGCATTTGCACAGAATTCAAAAACAAAACAGAGCACCATTGAACTGTGAATCACTGGCTCACTGGAGTCACTGCATATGATTCTAAGGGTGGCAGTGAGGTGTCGCATTGAGCATTTTGGACCTGCAGATCCAGCGAATTATTCATGAACTTTTACAGGGCAACATTGGATTGGAACACGCACCCTCAACTGAAGCCCCAAGATTAACAAATGTTCTTATCCACACACTATCCATGCTCCGGATTGGATTCTTTCGACATCCACATAAGAACAATACTTTAGCGAAAATTCAGATTATGTGCCAGAAGATGCAAAAGACTTGGCACCTACCATGGACGCATGGAACGTATAAAACGTGTGGGAGCGCGACATGCCGTGCCCACGGAGAGACGACGAGACTGGACTACTGGAGAGCAACCGCCGCCCGCCGGTACGGTGCGGCCGCTGCGAATGCTTGGGCCTGCTGACTTTGATTTGGGCTTGTGGTCACATTTCGATGGGCCCAATTCATACGAGAAGAGGCCGAGTAGGCTAAAAAGGCCTTCTGTGCCTCTCATTGCGTGAGAAGTCGGTAGGGGCCATCACATGCCAAACACACGAGTCCGGTGAGCATGTTCGTGAGCGCCGTCGGTCCCGAGGAAACTGCGGCGTCGGCGGCCTGCGTCGGTTCCACGTCAACGACCTCCCTCGCCGCGCTCCAGGACGACGATGTCGGCGCAAACATTTGCGAGAGTGAGAAACGTCTGGAATCCGGATTGAAGTGAGCAGCAGTAGCGAGATCGAGGCTGTATTTTCTGTAACCCATGTCTATGGTTCAACGAGTCAATGTTTTTTTTTCCTTTTTGAATGGACAACGAGTCAATGATGGTGCAGTGTGGCAACATTTTGTAGTTTCTGATAACTCTTTCCTTCTGACTCTCTGAGAGTGTGAAAGAAATATAAACAAGCTTGACAGAGAACGAAAGATTCACCTTCCCGGAGGGGGTGAGTGTTCTTTGCAGAACTAAGGCCTTGTTTAGATGTTGGAATTGGAGGGTTGAATTTGGAAGTAAGATGTCACTTCGTAATCATTGCGTCACTGTAGCATTTCGTTTGTATTTGTAAAAAATTATCTAAAAAAATGATTAAGTAGGCTCAAAATGTTCGTCTCGCAGAGTACAACAAAACTGTGTAATTAGTTTTTGATTTTATCTACATTTAGTACTCCATGCATGTTATGATATTTTGATGTGATGGGGAATCTTCTTTTTGCATAGTAAATTTGGGAGGTGAATTTGGGATCTAAACAAGGGCGGTGTTTAGTTCATGTGAAAAGAGAAAAGTGAAGTGAAAATGTCACGTCGGATACTGTAGCACTTTTCGTTTGTTTGTAGTGAACATTGTCCTACCATGACCTAACTAGGCTTAAAAGATTCGTCTCGTCGTGTACATCAAAACCATCCAACTAGTTTTTTTATTTATCCACGTTTAGTACTCCATGCATGAGGAGAGAGATTTGATGTGATAGGTGAATAGTGAAGTTTGGAGAGAGAATTTTTGAAAGTTTGATGATGGGATGGGGAACTAAACGGGACCCAGGCCGAAATGCAACAAGGTGAATTCCAACTTAGCCTACTATACCCACACGAGCCGACGCTCTACGAGGTCCAAATCTATCGGAGCTCAACTAACCAAGACTTAGGGGGTGTCTAGTTCCTGAAAAAAAGTAAAAAGTGAAGTGAAAAAGTCACATCGGACATTGTAGCACTTTTTGTTTGTTTGTGTTAAACATTGTCCTACCATGACCCAACTAGGTTTAAAAGATCCGTGTCGTCGTGTACATTAAAACCATGCAACTAGTTTTTTTATTTATCCACGTTTAGTACTCCATGCATTAGGAGAGAGATTTGATGTGATAGGTGAATAGTGAAGTTTGGAGAGAGAATTTTTGAAAGTCTGATGATGTGACCGGGAGGCCCAGGTCTAACTAAACAAAAAAAAACTTCCTCCGTTCCTAAATGTAGGTCGTTTGACTTTTTTATCCCAAGTTTGATCGCTTCGTCTTATTCAAAAAATTGTGAAAATATAGTCAAATTTAAGACATTTTTGTAGATTATATATTAATAAAGCAAGTCACTATAAAAAATATGATAGTTTGGACAAAAATTTAAATAAGACGAAGCGGTAAAACTTGAGGTTAAAAAAGTTAAACGACCTACATTTAGAAACGGAGGAAGTATATCTTATATATTGCGCTACTCCACCCTTGATTTTTAATGTCGAAATAAACCTAGCAGGGAGATGCTCCTCCACTTTATAAGCCTAGGGTGCCTATTTTGCTTGTGTTACCAGGAAGCGCCATTTAGTTAACAAACGAATTAGTTCAATGTTCGATATTACTCTCACTATTTTAAATTATAAGTCGTTTTGGTTTTCTAGATACATATAGTTTTTTTTGTGTACATAGACAAAGTATAAATTTAATTATATAGCACAATGTAAGTAACTAGAAAAGACAAAACCACATATAACTTGACGAAGTAGTTCGGAACTACTCCGTATTCTTATGTATATGTGATGCTCCCAAACAATACTTTTTTCTTAAACTGAAATATTACTAATTTGAAAATGAAGTGAGCAAACTTTGGATCATACATTGTCCCTTGGGGGCTGTGAAAATAGAACGCGGCCCAATTATGAGCTACCATCATTTCAAATACATTGCTACTAGTTTTACTAGTAAATACTAGCAACGTCATTTCAAATAATAGATCATTATCATTCTACTACCATATTAACATAATGCGACATATGCTAACCTATGAGTTTTATATTTCCGCATCCCATTAATACATTATCGGTTTCGCTGATTTTGCGGATGGTTGATTCTTCATCAGAGGTATAAAATTGACAACTGTCATTCTTATGTTCAACAACCGTATGTTGCCTGGCTCATGAATTTTGTCGCCTTCTTTTGATGTAACTCTTCTCTCTTTTGAAGTGTACGGGTCGCATCTTTTCTTTTCACTGACTCTTTATATTCTCCACGGACCTTGCTAAAACATTCTTGTCGGTTTGGTAAATCCAGATTGTGATCGAGGTATGTTCTCCTTCCTCTCCTTATATGTGTACATGCGGCCCATGGGCCGGCGGCACGGCCCATGGGCGGCACAGCATGCCTGCCGCCGTGCCCGTGCCGGCAGGGCCCGAAGGCCCGTGCGGGCCCTGTCTCTTATACACATCTAGCACCTCCTCTCCTCTCCCCGCACGCCGCCGCATCTCCTCTGCCTCAGCCCACATCTCCTCCGCCTCGCCTCCTCTTTCTCTCCCCGCACGGCCGCACGCCACCGCATCTCCTCCGCCTCGCCACGCGGTGCCTCCTCCTCGACTCGAGGTCACGAGCGCCGGCGGCGGGGATGGCTCTGACGGCCCGCGGAGCACGACGGAGGCGCGAGCACGATGGGGCCGGCCGCTCCTCCCTTCTCCCCCGCGTCCGAAGCGGAGCCCGGCGGGGATGGCTCCGGTGCGGCGGGCGGCGGCGCAAGCACGACGGGTCCGCCCGCTCCTCCCCTCTCCCCTACGGCCGAGGCTAAGCGCGGCGCGGTGGGATGACTCCGGCGCGGCGGGCGGCGGGGCGCGGCACGCGTGCACCGTGGCCCATGGGCGGCACGGGTGGCACGGCACGAATAAACGGCCCATGTGCCGTGTCATGGGCCGAAGGCCTGGCCCATAGCACGGCCTGACACGACACCGTGCCGGCACGGCACGGTGGTCATCTATACCTCTCCTTACCGTATCTCTATTTTCGATACTCGATTTTGCTAAGCCATAGCTTCTCACATCATACATGTGCCACCGTCATGGGGCGGCCATAGCTAGCCTGACGGTTGGTTTTTAATCCGATCGATATGCTTTTTTTTGCTTTCAGTGCTGAGAAGATTTGTTGATCTAAGTAAAAAGTCTATTTTTCTTATTCCTGGTTTAATTGCAAACTTTTTCCATATAGATTCACATCTAGTCTTAGCGTTTGACCATCTTTCCCTACTATTGATGAGCCATTCTCAGCCAACAATTCTTCTTTTGCCCATATTTTTTTTGAAAATTATTTTTTACGTATTGAATTGGTGGGATTTGTTTCTTAAACCAAAACAAGTGAATTTTTAAAAAGGGATGGCCAAACTTGAATCCTTGTTTTTGTCGTTATCCTGACGCTGTTCTGCTCCACCGCGCATCGATCGATCTGGTGAAATTTAAAAAGACCGAATAGGCTGGAAGATGGACAAAATTGATATTTTTTTGGAGTATAAAAGAAACAAGACACGACCTGTTTTTTCTTTCTGGCGTCATCAGTAATCCATCAACCGCTTTTTGACTGAACCGGTCCGCATGGCTTCCGAGGGAAGATTGCCGTACGTACATCCCATACTCTGGATTCTGGAACAGGAAGATCCCACCCAGCCCAGCTTCCCAAATCCCAAGCAAGCACAGGCACTCGCCCTAAACCCATGCCACGTGTCGTGGAGCCCAACGAGCCGCACGGCGACCCGAGCCCCGCACGGCACTGAAGATCCGGCGGGGCTCGCTGAATCACGCACGCGGAGAGGGCAGGTAAGGTACACCCGGCCCTGTACTCTCTCCCACTGACACACCGGCCCCACCTTGACTTTCGTCCCCCGGGGTGGACCCGGCGTGGCCTCCTCTCGCTCTCGCGGTGTCGCCTGGGCTGGGGGTCGGTCGGAACTCGGAACGGAACCCGAGTCGTCGTCGTCGCCGAAAAGAATAAAAAAACAACGACATCCCCGTGGGCCACCCACCCACCTATCCATCCCTGCTCCCGCTGACCGGTGGGCCGTCCGGGGAGCTGGCGTCCCGAGCAGGGCGCGGCGATCCGCGGCGGGGCCCACGTGGAAGCGACGGCGGCGAGCGAGCCCGCGAGCGGTTGGGAGTGCCGCCGCGGCGATAAATCGCCACGCGCACGCGCGATCAACTCCGCTTTTTCTCATCTTTCCTTCTCCTCCAGCCCTCCCGTCCCTCCCTCCTCCCCATTGGGCCTTGGCAAAGGCAAACGGAGGAGCATCATCGATCCTCCATCATCATGAGGTACGTACCTCGAGCTGAGTACTTTCTTTTCGTTAAGTAAGTCTACCGCTCTAGCTAAGACATGACTGCGGCACATGAGAAAACCTGCAGGTAAACCCGCTAGCCAGTGGGGCTACGTGGACGTCCATGATCAACATGAGGTACGTCCAATTTGGAATTGAAAACGATATACTACCTCTATTCTAAATTACTATTCATTGTTAACTTGTTCTCACGATGTTTGCTCATTCGTCTTATTCAAAAAAAATATATACAAATATATGAAATAATAAGACATGCTTAAAGTATCTTTGATGATAACTAATCACAAACAAAATAAATAAAGTTGCATAATTTTTTGAATAAGACGAATGGTCAAATATTACGAGAAAAAGTGAACAACGAATAGTAATTTAAAATGATGGTAGTTCAAAGAATGTAAACTTTTCAAGACACTTTTCACATAAAAAACTTTCATCCACCTCTCACAGAGTGGGTGAAAAGTTGGTAGAAAAGTCACATCGGACACTGTAGCACTTTTTGTTTGTTTGTGGTAAACATTGTCCTATCATGACCTAACTAGGCTCAAAAGATTCGTCTCGTCGTGTACATCAAAACCATGCAATTAGTTTTTTTTTTATTTACCCACGTTTAGTGCTCCATGTATGAGGAGAGAGATTTGATGTGATAGGTGAAAAGTAAAGTTTGGAGAGAGAATTT
This sequence comes from Echinochloa crus-galli, assembly GCA_900205405.1. Lineage (NCBI taxonomy): Eukaryota > Viridiplantae > Streptophyta > Magnoliopsida > Poales > Poaceae > Echinochloa > Echinochloa crus-galli. The sequence goes on along the minus strand of OAMR01000002.1, from coordinate 3,982,350 downwards.
TTAGAAGTTTAGTGATGAGATGGGGAACTAAACAGGGCCAATGAAAACTGTCTTTGAGAATACATGGTATGAGATTGTGTACTAAGAGAAGTTTCGACCTGTATCTTTCCTGAAATATATGCCCCTTGCTGGAATAATAACGACTTTCTTCAGTTTTGACCCTATTTTCTAGCCATGTAATCTATCTCCATGATGCCTAGCCCATTTACATCGCATATGACTATGTATCCCTCGCGGAATTTGCCATCTTTCTTGACTACAGTGTCACTGTTTCTGTCTCGTGCACTTAGCGCATTATGGTGGTAACATATATATGAAAGAGTTCGAACAACCAATGGCTTTGATCTAGGAGGATGCTTGGTGTAGGTGGGAACCCATTTGGGAAGATTAGATGTAGAACAGCTGGCCAAAGAAGAGTAGGGACTTTGGGATTACTATGTTTCTCACATTTCATCTCTGTTTCATTAAGTAAGATACAGTGTTATCCCTTCCCTAAAGATTGCTTACCCTTAGACACGATCTCTAACTTTGTAGGTCGTATTGGTTTATTACGTGCACTTTCTGTACAATTTTCTGTAAAATATCTTACCACACTGTTTTCCCTTGTATCACCTGCCAAACAGACTTCATTTTGTCTAAAGCTGAATTGTAATTCCCATGTAAAACTGTGAACAGTACACCACGAATAATAATAATTGTCATAATACCTGTTATGTACATTCATGTAGGTGCACTTTCTGTGTAATTTTCCGTGACATATCTTACACGGATTTTGTTTGAGAGCTGTCATGTGTTCTTTGTTATCCTAGTACTGGGATGGGGATACACCTCAAAAGTAGGTGTTACTAATCATGGTAAGGCCATATGTGCTTAATGACCAATAATAAATGAGAAGAATTCAGTTGTGGTTGAAAAGAGTGAACTCTCAGAGAAAAGACCGCCGTTGTGGGACTGAAGAATTCTAGAACGATAGTTTCGACATGGAGAGCTATCTGGTTATACGTGTTATATGCTTTGAAAAGCCAAAGGAGGTGTAGTTTTCATGAATGTAGGCAATGCGATCATGAAAGCTTTCTTTCTTCTTTTTTTGGTCTTGAATATTGGAGTTGACAAATCAAGTAGTCTACTTTACAGTTCAACTTGTTTCTTGGTTTTTGGCAAACATATTATTATGCATTAGAAATCAAATATAGCGAAGTTATTGCCTGTGCTCTTTACTTGACTCTTCATTAGTAATATTGACATGCTTTACAGGTTTCTTCTTCTAATGATCAAGTTGGATCTAGCACAGAGAATAAATCTCTCGAAGCATCTGGACCTGAGCAAGTTGAGTATGGAAAAAATGAGGAAGAAGATTACTATTTTGGAGAAGACGGTGATGGCTGCTATGACGACGATGATGATGATGAAGGATCTGACTACGAGGTTGACTATAATCAACTGCTAGCTGATAAATTTGATCATTTAGATCTGCCTCCAGGTGTGGAGGCTACAGTACCATGGTTGCAAAAAGTTGAAAAGGATGTGCCTGACAAATTTAAGTCAATGTCAGAAATAGAGGAGGAAATTGCTAAGAAGTATAACTTTTTCAAACAGTTTGATACTGTTGAGGATTTCTCAGATCATCATTATGCTAAAAGCTCTGTTGGGAAGGTGAGACCTTGCATATATTGCCTTTTTATTTGATTATTTGCAACCTTTTTCATAAATGAATATTCATACTGTTTCAGGCCAGGAAAGAATGGGCAAAAAGAATCCAGCATGAATGGAGTCTCCTGGAGAAAGATTTACCAGGTCTGTAATTTGCTAGAGCAATTATGTCACCCTTGCTGTAGACGTTTACTGTCATTTTCAAAATTTAAGGCTCCTGTAACCCAGAATTGCACTTTAAGGGAAAAAACCATGTATTGAGTTTAGAATATACTATTCCATCTGGGTACTCCCATAACCTGTATATTGTTCTGTTGTGCAGCATTGATATATGTTCGTGTATCGGAAAATCGAATGGACCTTCTTAGGGCTGTAATGATTGGTCCTCAAGGAACACCCTACCATGATGGCCTTTTCTTCTTTGATGCTCAATTTCCTGCTTCTTATCCTGCTACTCCCCCAGTTAGTGTTCAAACTCTGGCCATTTGACATCAATACACTTCCATATTTTGGTGAAAATATTTATGGTGATGCTTTTGCAGGTGGTATACTACCATTCAGGAGGGCTAAGGCTTAATCCAAATCTATATGCTTGTGGAAAAGTCTGTCTTAGCCTCCTAGGCACCTGGCAGGGTTCTTCTTGTGAGAAATGGAATCCAGCTCAATCAACCATGCTTCAGGTGCTGATCTCCATTCAAGCTCTTGTATTGAATGAGAAGCCATACTTTAATGAGCCAGGATATGAACGCTATGCCAATAGTCCTCAAGGACTGTGGAGTGCGTTGGACTACAATGATACAACATTTCAGCACTCATGCAGGACAATGCTATACTCACTTCGTAGACCTCCACAGGTAATGTTTTGTTAATTCTTAGGCCATTTTACTTTGGTAAAGGGTTGAGTAGTTTCTGGTTGAATGGGTAGTTATCTTTTGATAAATTTGCTGATGTTGTAATTTCTTTCATTGTGAAATTTCCATGTGAATACCGAGTCCGCCCAAGATACTTTTCATTTGTTCATTTTTTTGGCCAAATTTGCTACCCAGATCTGACACTAGTAAGTAACATTGGGTAGTAGTCTAGACAGTTTTTTTCAGTTGATTCAGTGATGTGCCTTTTCATTTACATTGTTGCATTGGGTAGTAGGCAAATAATTATTTCAGGTTCTTTTTTAGCACCTGGTGTGGAAGAACCTTAGGTTCCAGAAAATCTTATAGTATTTGTGGTTGTTGATTTTCCTTGTTTCAGCACTTTGAAGACCTTGTTGGAGGCCACTTCCGTGAACGCGGTTTCTGGCTGCATGCAAATACTACATGGAGGGCCATGAGGTTGGATCCAAAGTCCCTGAGGAGGACGACGACAAGAAAGAGAGCCAAGTCGGGGAAGGATCCAGCAGTAGCAGCGCGGCCTTGCCGCAGCAGAATAAGCCTGCAGTGCGCAGCAATCGCAATTCATCCTTCAAGCCCAACATGGAGGTTCTATTTGAGGAGCTCCTGATGGAGTTCAATGTGAAGGGTGCCAACACAGCGAAATTCCGTGCCCAGAAGCTGAAGAACCAACAGGCGGCTGCTTGAACGGAATGGTTCCAGCAGCGGATTTCCTAACTTTTGAGGCTTCATAATGGAGGGGATAACCAAAGGTGCTTTTGCCTGACCGTAGGAATGCTATGTAGATAGCTCTCCTGTCTCTGTGGTACTTGTCTTGTGTCAGACTTAAACTGAGAACAATGGATGGTGCTAGATGCTAATGATTGAAAATCCACCCTAATTGTGGTGTGATAGGAAAATTGACATCTTATAAGTCGTATATCTACCGTTAAGCATCTATTCCCTTATTTGCCTACGATTTCATATTCAACTTGCCATTGAAGGTGTTGGATGAATGAACAGGTGGTTTGGTCATGCTGTATCGTTTTGCTCAATAGCCATACTATAATAAGTACAAACAAAAGCCATAATATATTAACTGAGTGTTGAGAAAAAAAATACAATATGACTTTACATGATTAGCTTAGAGCTCCACCGTGACCTGGAAGCGAGATTCGGAAACAAAACGGTATGACAGATCAAGGGGCATGTTTTCATTGTGCATAGTTTTGTTTATAGTGACACATCTTATTAAATCTTGCGACATACACGCTGCGGCCAAGCCAAGCCAACTCTTGCGTTCCCCACCCAAGCCCCCTTGTTCCAGTCGCGGCGAGACATGCTCCGGCGCGCCGCCTCCACGCTCAATGGCCGCGCCGCGGCGTGGCTCCGTCGCCTCCCCCGTAGGCCGGTGACGCCTCCGCCCGCGCAGGTGTTGGGGAGCCACCAACCGCAGGCCCATCTCCAACCCCGCCGCGGCGTGCTCCCGGGCCTCGGTGGCGCGCGGGGCTACGCGCGCATGGCGCGGCGGCTGCCGCCGGCGAGGCCCGACGGGTACTCCACCTCCGAAGGCGAGCTGGAGGAGCCGGACGATGAGTTCGCGGAGCCGGTCGCCGCGGCCGCGGGCGAGGAGAGCGACGACGCGGAGGACAGCGAGGAGGTGGAGGGGTACATGATGGACTTCGCCGACCTCGTCTCCGGCTCCGACGATGACGGCGGCGAGGAGGAACGGGGTGAGGGAGGGAAGTAGCTACCGAGGCCGGAGCGACAGGTGCTCGTGG
>OAMR01000002.1:3958807-3970192 GCA_900205405.1 Echinochloa crus-galli | reverse complement strand
AATGGCCGCGCCGCGGCGTGGCTCCGTTGCCTCTCCCGTAGGCCGGTGACGCCTCCGCCCACGCAGGTGCTGGGGAGCCACCACCCGCAGGCCCATCTCCAACCCCGCCGCGGCGTGCTCCCGGGCCTGGGCGGCGCGCGGGGCTACGCGCGCATGGCGCGACGGCTGCCGCCGGAGAGGCCCGACGGGTACTCCACCTCCGAAGGCGAGCTGGAGGAGCCGGACGATGAGTTCGCGGAGCCGGCCGCCGCGGGCGAGGAGAGCGACGACGCGGAGGACAGCGAGGAAGTGGAGGGGTACATGATGGACTTCGCCGACCTCGTCTCCGGCTCCGACGATGACGGCGGCGAGGAGGGACCGGATGAGGGAGGGAAGTAGCTACCGAGGCCGGAGCGACAGGTGCTCGTGGAAATGCCTGTGAAGCCGGCGTCGTCAAATCTAGTGCTAGTGTAGCCACGCTCGTTTCGTTGCTCTTGGATTCTTTTTATTTTTTTTGGAACAATTCTTTGTTTGCTTCAAATCCTTGTACCCAAGTGGCTATTGATTTAAAAATCAAACAGTGACAGAATTTACCAAACACGCAACGATGTTTCTCTCGTTTGGTTGCCCGGTCCTGCCTCTAATTTGATGAACAAGTGTGCGTAATCAGTTGACGATCACCTAAGCGTACGAGGTACCATACGTTGCTTCAATTTTTATCAAAAAAAAAACTTGGGCGAGCACAATGTTTGCTAAAATTTTCGATGGGGCTAGTTTGGGGCTTTGGGCACAAACCCAACTCCTCGTATATAGTTGGCCCTAAAAAAATCTTCCCAAGTCATAAAATCTAAGTGTTGTTTCGGACATCGGCAGGCTACCTCTACTTTTAGCTGTCATAAACTCATATCGTTTTCAAATATACAAATATAAAACACATACATAAAACAATTTGTAATCATAGAAACGAGTACCAAAACGATAACCACGTAGCAGATTCCTGTCAAACCGGTACATGGTAGGACCTAGAAGCAAAAAAACTCCGGCACATCAAAACTATATCACGAACAAATGAAAATGTTTAACATGCAGTACATTCGCATAGGAAACAATCAATAACAATTTTGCCAGTGCAAACAAGCGAAGGATTTAACCAAGGAACTGCGCTGACTGCATTCCTTCATTCAGACAGAACTAGTAATTTAAGATTAAATTTACAAAAGACATGGTCAGAGACCACATGTACTCATAAATCTAGGAGGTAACACTAAGCAAGTTACAAAAGAAAATCAAATATAGATTACATGTATAACTCAAACTGCTTGCTACTTCTCTAACATCAGCAATCTAGGGCTAGCTAGCTAAGTTACCATAATGGCATTGGGTACTGATACATGAGATTGTGAGATTGGCAGCCAAAAACTGTACCAAACACCATTTCAAGGGCAGATCATCATGATGCATTTATTCAGTCCCCCAATGCACAGCTCAATACTTGTCAATAAGGGGCAGGGTCATCAATTATTTTCATTAACGACTGGAGACCTTGGACTCACTGAATCACTGGCTGCATCAAAGTCAATCTTTCGGCAAATGCCTGGACTGAGTTTTAACACTTTATGGGATGGTCTGATTGGTGCATCTGGGCATGTGGATGCAATGCCAGTAAGTAGAGGCTTTGAATCAGGTGTCTTGCAGTTGCAGCTTTCATATAGGCTTGAATCTATCAGACTCTTTTCAGACTCATCCCGCCGATCAAGAGGAGCATCAGAAATAAATAGGTCAAGGACCATCTTCTGAATCACTTGGAGATATTCCTCCTCTTCAGAATCACTCCAGTCAAAATTCAACCTTTTAACCGGAAAGTCACCTGATTCAAAATTTAGTTTCCGGCGGGAAGGAACTTCTGCACCTCTAATCACTTGCTTCTTTGGTGCCCACGCTGCCACATCTGGTCCTGGAGCAAAAGGATCAAAGATGCTTTCACGTGGTGTCTCACAGCCCCATGAAAGAATGTCATCTGGAGCCTCAGACAGTTCAAGTGTATCTCCCCTGGGAGTGATGGCCTCAGGAATATTTTCAACATCACACATTGTATTAAAGGATTCTCTGTCTTCCTTATTTTCCAAAATAACTACCAGAAAAGGTTCCTCGCTCAGGCTCTTTTTCACCTTTTCTATGACGGTTGAATCACAGCTCACAACCTGTGAGGTTTCAACCTCAATTTTATCCACTGCATGATCTTTTGGTAGGGGTGATGTGGACTCAAACCCCATGATATGGAGAATATTATTTCAGAAACAATGTTGAGACAACAGTGAAGTTTGAACTGCCTTCCTCAGTCAACCTCCACTGAAATTCAGAGTACCAGAATCTGCAAGAAAGTGGACAGCACAAAATTACCACCATAGACATTTCATGGCACAAAACAATAGATGCACCACATGAAGTGCAAAACATATACTAGACATTATGGTTAAAGATGTTTATCTTATTCGGCAATAACACAAGTCTATGAAAACTATGAACCTTGCAAACAAGAAGTTTATTAAGCCTATTTTTTTCTTAATCAAGTTACAACCCTGTTAAGCAGGTACATATGTCATAACAAGGTACCTGTTAAATAAACGGTACACCCAAGATAACAGAAAATTTATTTTCACATAATAAAAAATAAGAAAAGAAATAAAAAAAATTATCCAACTCGAGTTCAACTCCTTTATAGTTCTGTTGGCAATAATCTTTTGTAAATCAACACGATTACAAACATACAGGTATAAAACAGCATATAATTCATAAAAGAACACCCAATCTGCATTTGGGATATCCAAAAGAAAAACTCTGTGCGTTAAGGCCGCAACGTGCATGTGATTGCTAACTCTTATTCCACAAACACCCGTAACCCATTAACATGAAACGAAATCACAGGCGTTCATGTTTATAGATAATATAGGATAGCATTCTGTTCGAGCAAAAACCAAACCCATTGGCTATCCTAGATCCCCAAATTCTCCAAAACAGGGACAGACAAACTACATATGCAGCTCTGCTTCAGGTAAATCGCAGATCCAGCTAAACCCCCAAAATTCGAACTACAAATGCTATGCCATAGCGGCGGAGCCACATGGGGCATCAGATACCGTTCACCTAAACCTCCCCGAAAAAAAATCGGAAAATAAACTGCAACTAGTCGTCCTCCCGCGGCGGCGGGGCAAGCTAATCCGCGGTTTAGTAAACCGGACAGAGTTGAGCACCCCCTCCATCCATCCATCCAACCCAGAAAAGTAAGGTAGGTTAGGTTTGGATTCGCGGGTAAAGGACAGACTCCGAACCAAAACCCCGCCCAAGTGACCTAGGGTTTACTTACCAGCGAAGGGGGGAGACGAATCAATCAATCGACCGGCTGGATGGATCCCGGCTGCGCGAAGGTGCCGGTGCGGGTGCGGCTGCGAGAGGGTGGTGGCGAGCACGGAGGGAAAGAGTGGATGGATCTAGGGCTGGGCGCGCGCGGTGTTTTCCGCGCCGGCGCGAACGGGGGGAAAAGATTTTGAGGCGGGGTTGGGCCTGTGTACGGGGATATTTATCTTTATGCCGTCGTTACGGGAGGCACTCCTTGAGATGACAGTTTTAGGATGGCCAATACACATTTGCCATTTTTGCGCTGGGGCTCTCCACCTTTTGCCATTTTTGCTGACGTGGCACGCCAGGTCGGACCGCCAGCGTGGACTGGACCAAGACGCGGCACGCGAAAAGACCATGGTGCCCTTGCCTCCTTCACAGTTAGCCGTCCGTTCCTTTTCCTTCTATCACCGACGTGTGGGACCCGTACGTCAGGGTCATCTTCAACCTCCCTCCCCAGGCTCCTGCCCCGTCGCCTCCCCCTCACCTTCCTCTCCACCTTCTTCCCTCCTCTGCTTCTGGATTGCCTCCAGCCGGCTTGCGGTGGTTCTGACGCTTCGAAGTCATGGTGTCGAAGCGGGTGGTGGCCGTCATCGTCGACGGGGAGCGGTGGTGGCGGCCGTGGTCGTGGTGATGGAGGGGCGCGCGCACGCTCGCCGGTGTCCTGTGGTGGGACGCGGAGGCGAGGACCACGAGGAGGGGGATGAGGAGGAGGAGCACGCGGGAGGAAGCCATGGATGACGGTGTGGGTCGGGCAGGCACGGGTGGAGGTAGGAGATGACGGTGTGGGTCCCGATGGCAGAGAGACGAACAGTTTCTTCTGTGTATAAGGGGGAGGGGCAAGCCGGTCTTTTCACGTGCAGTGCCTGGGTCCCGTCCACGCTGGCTGTCCGAGCTGGCGTGCCACGTCAGCAAAAGTGGTAAATGATGGAGAAGCCCAGTGCAAAAATGGCAAATATGTATTGGCCATCGTAAAACTGGCATCTCAAGGAGTGCCTACCGTAACGATGGCAAATAATTAAATATCCCGTACGGGGTACAGAGGAAGGAACGAGGTGGGGCACGCGGATTCAATTTGGCAGTGTCTATCCGTTCCCACGCGGGTACAGAGGTTTTCTCTTCCTTTTTTGCGTTTCAGACCCGTGGATGACTCCAAATTCCAGATCAAGGCCTCTGCAATCAATGGCGAGGATTTAGGTGGGCGTCTTGGGCCGGAATGGGCCTTTTCCGCCTGTGTAGGTGAGCCTACGGTGAAGTACTATGGGCCTCCTTTTCTTTTCATAAATTCGGTTATGTCCATTAACCGCCATGCGAGACCGACTTGACCCAGCGAAGTTCGGCTATTAGAAATCTGACACCGACATTATGACTGAAAAAAATTCGGTATGGGCCCACCAGGTAAGTTAAGCATGGAACCATAATGCTGTAGGGAAAATAGCAATAGTAGGATGGAAAATAGCAATAGGAGGGACGGGAAACCGGAGAAACAGTCAGTTGTTAGTTGACAATAATGTCAATCTTCTTTCTACCCGCTAAATAAAAAAATAATGTCAATCTTCCTAGTCAGTAGTTGGTTACAGCTTACAACAGAAATGCCGCCACATGCTAAGCGAAACCACTTACGATAACAAACGCTGGGATGCCTTTTCCTTGCTCGATTCCCATGTCACAGGAAAGATTGCCACAAAAATAAATGAGCACTTCAATCCTTCCTGCCGGGTGTCTACTGGTGGCAAACAAGAACACAAGCCTTTGGTATATTTTACACGGTGGATGAACCAGCCTCTTCTCGTGTTAGGTGATATGCTACGGCAGTAAAACTATATGCGAATGATAGTGGCGTTCGTCTTGTCGGTGCCCTCGTTGTAGTAAAGCTCCACAAATGTGCCCCCACCGATACCCCTTGACAACCTCCCAGGGTTCACGCAAATAAACTGTTTCTGGTCATCACTGCCTTCCCCAAGAGAAAGCACCTGCAAACAAAATGTGCTCACCATCACTTGGTTTGAAAGCAAAGGAAGCAGGTCATAAGCAGCAGACATGAATCTACAGTTTTCAACAACGAGCTCCCAGACGGTTAAAACTAGAATAAATGCATATTAGAGTTTCCAATAAAACACACTGCCCATCATAAGCTTGTACTTACCTTCACAAATGGAGCAAGATCGGAAGGAAGCAGGAGAACATCTGGAGGTGATGAGATCTCCAGGGCTTCCTTAGCAAGTGAGAAGTCCAATGGCACACCAGCGGCAGGAGGATATAGAGGATAGTAGCTGCAGGAAGTGTGCAACATCAGAACTCTGAAACTACCAGCATAATTCATCCCTAGTGATGGTGTGATACCACTGCACAAATAAATGGAGTCACCTTTGTTGCTTTAATATGTGTGTTGCAAGTCGCCCAATCCTGTCACCAGATTTTCCACCAGGTGGCTTGCGAGAAATTTCCTCACCACTGAGATGTTTCAGGATGTCAACTGTACAGCAGCCAAAATGTATCTGGAAAGTGGAAAAGAGACATTATTGGATATGACTAAAATTAAGCAAAATTCTATAACAACATATGAGATGAATTTTGTTCATAATATACATGTCATGTATTACGAAAGCCACATTTTCCAGTAAGTTACCAAATTTGGTAAATATCTTATGGGCAAAAACAGGAACAATGCAGAAGCATTAAGGTCTAGGAATCCCCAAGCATTGAATGGACCTCTTCTAGACAAGCAACAACTAGATAAAGAATACAGGAGATGAGCTGAGCATATTAAGATCACAATAAGGACGCAATTTTTCTTTTATGTTAAATGAGTAAAATAATTTAACTGAAATAAGGGCATCACTATTAGATAATAGACAAGGTCGACCATATGTACTGTGCATCGTCAAACCATTACATGTCCATCTTTTTTTTTTTGCGGAAATGTCCATCTATTATCTGTTAGATCCATTTATAAGGTACCTGGTTGGAACTGAATAGACTTGGATTTGCCAGACAGGAAATCTGCATAATGTATGTAAACCTTTTAAAAACAAAGGGATATAAGCATCAAATACTTCACAAGGGCAATCGAAAGAAGCAGTGAATATACCTGATGTGTGATATCCTCTGGTAAATTCAAGTCAAATGCAGGCTGCATGTAAGCAACAGTACAGATATAACATTAGAAATGCATGTGCTGAGAACATAAAAAGGACTTAAATAACAGTAACACAATGCATCTGCACATAGTATCGGACTACCAATCCTGGGTGATTGTAGTAAACATGAATTAAAACTCTCAGCAAAATGCACATCTAACTATGCATATATTAGTTGATATGTAATGATACAGAAACATGTTTATAATTGTTAAATAGATCTGAATCTCAATATGAAAATTACAAACCTGAGGGAAAACAAAGTCATGGTGAGCATCACGCACAGATGGAATGAGAATTACACGAACAGTGTTCCCCAAATACTGGGTAAAATCTTGAATCTGAACAAAAGTATATAACAGATGAATTATTCTTGCATTGGACAATGTGCCAGCATGGCATCTTTAGAAATCAGCATTTACCTACCTTTCTCAGAATTTCAAAATGGAAAATATCACGAAAAGTCTGGTCAACAGTTCCCTTTTTTATATCAGGATGATCGGAGTCAATAAAGGGTCCCATCTGAAAAAAGAGAGAATCAGTTGGTATGTACAGTAGCAGAACATTTCACATATGCATGTGTTGTGTCTTGTACATGATTGAAATGACTTACCAATATGAGCAGTTGAGGCTGCTTACGACCAGCATATGAAAGAAGTTCTTGCAATGGCTCAAACATCAGATTATCAGTTGTTGTGTAGGGACCTGCCGCAATGACCTATAAAAAACATTAAGTATTGAAAGATCAGCAATAGATGTGAAACCCTAGCATCAAATGGTATTTAAATTGGATTAACATAATCCTACTCTCCTGTCATTGAGCAAATTAATGCAATAAATGAAGAAAGTACAAACATATAGTTGATTCATAGGAAATAAAACCAAAATAGAAGAACAATTAACTGATATCAGTTTAAGTTTGAATGAAATATAGATAAGTTTGGTACAGCATTGTACAAAGACCAGACAGGAACTAACCGATGACAATGTTCTTGACAGAGTGCTAGCATCAGAATTTTGGTGGCTTTCACTATCAACAGCTTGTTTCTTAGCGCTAGGAAGTTGAGCATCCAGAGAGACCGGTGTTGAATCAATTAACTTTGATGCAACGAAGCAGTGTCCACTGGGATTGTGGCCTTCAATACCCACCACCTGTAATTTAACTTCGTGTTAATTTGATTTGGTATATAATGTATATGGCAATAGAACTGGATGCGCTTACCTGCCCAGGAAACAAAGAGAACTGATCAAGATCCTTCAAGTCAAGGCGCACACGCTGTCCCCTGGAGTGCTCAACACTAGAAAAAAATGTTTGTGTAGTTAGCCTAAAGAAATAACAAAACGGTGACTATGCAAAGATCGCCACACGAATGGGCCCAAGAAGCACGCTCATCACCTGCCCTGTAGCAAGATAGATTTTTCATTCAACCGGCCTTCCCCATCACAGGTTACCATGCCAACTGCAAACATTTTCTCCTGCAGAAGGTAAATAATTTGGTTATGCTATCAAGGAAAGGGGTGATGATGAGATAAGTAGTTAACAGACCAAAACTAAGGTGCATTGCAGTTACCTCTGAAGCAAGGGTAGCATCTGCAGGTTGTCCGCAAAACCCAGATGCAGAAAACAAGGTTGCCGATTTTCGTATCCGATCTTCCAAGTAATTAAACTGGAAAAGGGATGCAGTCAAAGAGCAGCTGCAAAAAACAACTAAGAAAACAAATTAGCAGTGCCCTTACTCTGTCTTCCACTCTGTCATACATGAACCTGCAACCTGGTTCAGGCTGTGAGCGCTGAACTTGTAAAGAGCATCTTTGACCTGGTTGGACTCTTCTAATTACTTCATCTTCTGTGGTTTCAGCCTCATGTCTACTTGGCAAGCTAGCCGCATTATCAGCATTAAGAACATACTGTTGAGTAAATTTATTTACTCGTGTAGCGAAAGGGGTAATACGGTCACCATTTGTTTTGGTCACTCTGCTGGATGGTGGCCTGTCACTTGTCAGAGGAGTTAACTCAGAGTTAAATGACTCTCCAGGGGGCTTTTCCTGTTTAGAGCTTGGTGTATCAAGAAATGCCGCTTCATCTGTGTGTGAATTGTTCAAGAGCCTGCAGCAGTTACTTCAGCATTATGTATTTCCTTGATAGTGACATAACAAAGAAAGATACTTCTGTGGCAACCAGACACATAAGTGAATCTGATATGTGGAACTAACATCTCAACATCGTTACTGGAGTATACATGAAGGTTGGCCTCTTCTTCTATTAGCCTGTCCTTAACTTCATTTTGAAGGTGTGACAGAAAACCATCAAGATATGACTTTTCGAGCTTTAAGCCATCCAATTGCCTGCGTAAATGAGCTCTTTCAGTTTCCTTAGTTGCATCATGTAGTATAACGAAAATAAGAACTGCTTTACAATGACAAATTTTGAAACATACTAACATTTAAGAGGTGAAGTTCAGAAAAGCTATCAGTTCAGAAAAATATAAAAGTAACAATATGGGTCCTGGTATCATAATCATATCAGGGGGGAATCTCCTAGCGGAAGCAAGCAAAAATTCAACATGAGCTGCATTATTTTAATGGTACCTAAATATGCATAGGATTTAATGTCTAGAGAAGAGACCCAGCAAAGTTTGATAACAGTTAATCTCAATCGATATTGTGGTCGGTTACGCTCAAGCCAATAAAATAAACAGTGAACCAAGACAATTAGACAAAATCTCCAGAAATTTAGTGGAGATAGCATTACTTAATAATTGCTTTAGTAAGGCGCTAAAAACTAATCCAGTGGACAAACAAAGGTTCAGGCTCCCCTTAATTGACAGGTGAGTCCTGAAAAAAAAATCCCTTGACAATTCAGATGACAAAAGTGTCTGGATTGGAATGTCATGGAGGTTCTTCAAAAACTTATCAGAACAAGTAGCATCTGATCGAAATTAACTAGCACAGCCGCAAAGATGATATGCTTGGTTTGGCGGCAAAAGAAGCCCCATTGATTTTAGCAGTTTATCTACACACACACAGCACTAACATGATCTGCAGACATATGCCTCGCCTCGTTTCATCAGTAAAATATGCTACAAATGATATGTGATTTCGCAACATTCTAATCTTGGATGAGCTGACCTGTTGAGGTAGTAAACCTCCCAGTTGGAGACGAGGTCCGCGGGGCTCATCTTGTAGTTGATGCAATAGGTCAGCACTGCAAACAAAACCACACTCGTGTGAAGACAGATCAACACCGACGCCAACCGAGAACCGGAGAAGGATGAGGAGGAGGGGAAGTCGGGGCTCGCGTCCGTGCTTACGCGTGGAGAGGATCTCGGCGGCGTCCTCGGGGCCGGCGCCCCCGATGGAGAAGCCGTTGCTCTCGAGCTCCGCGCGGATCTCTGCCTCCATCGCCTCGCCGCTGGTCACTCGCTGCGCAGTCGAGGGTAACTAGCTAGTAAGCGGAGGCGGCGGCCCGGCGGCGTTGGGGCGGAGAGAGTGAGAAGGGGGGAAGGCGAGGAGGGATTTGGGGACAGAGCGAGGTGGGGGTGGCGGGAAATGGGGGGACGAAATGGCGGGAAAGATTTGCGGGCGGAGCAAGCAAAACCCTCCTATAGCTAGACGAAAGGGAAGGCTGGATGGGTCCTCCTTTTTTGCGTTTCAGACCCGGGGATGACTTCAAATTCCAGATCGAGGATTCTGCAATCAATGGCGAGGATTTAGTGGTTACGTGGAGAGCTAGCTAGGAAATGAACCGGCGTTGCAGTGTCAGGATGTCATTACCTGTCGGCTCGTGCTGCTTCCCTCGTCGCCGTCGTAGGTGCCGGCGGCGGTGCCGCGGACGCTGCTCCAGCCAGGCACGCAGCCCCAGCGCCGCCGAAGAGGGCCGCACCTACTCCCTGTGGGCAGCACCTCCGAACGGGGTGGCGACTACTGCAGTCTACAGCCGGGCAGCCCCAGAGCCGGCCGACTTCGCCCAGCGCCGCCAAAGGGAGCGGCCGCCGCTGCTTCAGGAGACGCCGTGCTCGCCGTGTGTGGGAAAGAGGAAGTGGTGCGGGGTTGAGCGGTTTAGGTGGGCGTCTTGGGCCGGAATGGGCCTTTTCCGCCTGTTTAGGTGAGGCTGCGGCCTGCGGGGAGGTATTATTATGGGCCTTTTCCTACTTGTGCTAGAATTATCGTAATCAAGAGAAGCCAGGTAACCAGTGGTTATATATGACGAGGAACTTTTTTTGGGAAGATAATCCTGTATTTTCAGTGGAATATCAGATCCTGTTGTGTTAGATGGATCATGGACGTTACACGTCATGTTGAGAGCAGTGGTAGAGTTTGAGTGCCACTGTCCTCATTACATCATCCCATCCCTCCCTGTATGCCTTTTCTTCAAGGGAAGATAAACCTTCGCAGCAGCTGCTGACGTGCGTAGATCTTCTTTGCTGGATGTTGATCTCTTCATTGGCTTGATTCTAAATACAATTCATGTAATTAAATGAACAACAACGCATACCATATGTTTCATATATGTAAATCCACTGCCTATGTTATTATTTAAGTTTGAGAGATCAAAACCTTCGTGATCGTTTGAGAATCATATATGACAATGATTGCATGGTTGCTTAAAATCCCTTAAATAATCATATATTGAAGGATCATAGTTGAATCTCACCCCTAATCATGTATTCATTATCACAAACCTTCATGATTTTACAAATAATTCTGGCCCTGTTTGTAGGAGCTCTACCAAACAGTTTTTCAGAGAGAAGTGATTCCCTGCTGATTCTGTGAAGTGATTCTCTGAAATGAGCTAAGAAGCCAAGAGCTAAAAACAGTTGTTTCTCCTGGTTCTGCAAAGTGATTCTCCCTCCTGATTTTGAGAGTTTAT
>OAMR01000002.1:3898804-3954453 GCA_900205405.1 Echinochloa crus-galli | reverse complement strand
GTCTCCTCCTGTTCAAGACCTTGAAGCCTTTTTTATTTTTATTGTTTATTTCTGTTTTCCCCATATTTTTAGTTCTAAATATTATATCTACTTAATAATTTTTCCTCATACCTTTTCCCCATATATATATATATACAACATGAGAAGACAGAATAAGTCGCATGGTGTGGTGGTAAGACATGTGACTTTCGACCATGCGGTCAACGTTTTAAACCCCACCTTGAAGCATATATTTTTTTTGCTATTTTTTAATTAATTGTGACAAATTTGGTAAAACGTCACTAAGTTTTGAGCCGTATTATGATGAATTTTATAGAATGTCACTATAATTTGATTAATTGTGACGAATTTGGTAAAACGTCACTAAGTTTTGGGCCGGATTATGATGGATTTTATAAAACGTCACTATAGTTTGGTTAATTGTGACGTATTTGGTAAAACGTCACTAAATTTTGGGCCGGATTATGACGAATTTTACAGAACGTCACTATATTTTGGGCTCTATATCCAATACTACTGATTCATGACGAAAATCAGACATTCGTCATAGATTATGTACAATCTGTGATGTTTTCTAAATACGTTATAAGAAAAACGTCATAGATCATAGGGTTTCTTGTAGTGACGGATGAATTTTAGAATTCGTATTAGACATTATTGAATATTTCAAAAATCCATCTGTACACACATTAATTTACCTTTCTATAATTTGAGTTTCGTATCATGATTTGATAGATGATTTTGTCATACTCGTCCCCATCTCTCGCTAAATTTATTAAATAGTTACAACCCTTCAAACCTAGTGAAAATAGAATCACACCATTATAACATCTTTATCGGTGAAGATGCTAGTTTCATTTAGACCTAAAAAGTTTACAAACATTAATCATGAGGTGCATTACTTCCTTTGTAAATCCTCGTTCGAAATGCACAAGCAACCCTATATCATAATCCGAAGATATTACTTGATTGCATGCTTGTACTCTTCGATCTTCATCATGGTTTTAAATAGTGGGCTAAGGCATTCAGCGGCAGGGCTGCCATTTATAGCGTTTAGCCGGCTAGCGGTCTAAATGCCATAGCGGCTGTCTTTTCCAACAGCTGTATCCGGCTATAGCGGCAGATATAGTAGGCTATTTAAAACCTTAGTCTTGACACGCCAGATTTTTTGCGAGAAAAATAGAAGACTATTCGGTGGTTATCTATAGAAATAGAAACCTAGGAGAAACGAGTCTCGAACTCCAAACCCTCTCTCCTCGTTCCCAAATTTCGCAGCCACGCCGCCGCCCGCCGCGTTCCCATCTATCCCATCCATTCCCTTCCCTTCCCCTGCCGCCGCCGTCTCCTCTTCTCTCCCCTCCTCCCACCGTGATGCTATCCTCCCTCTTCTCCCCACCCTGCCGCTCCATAAAATTCCGCGGCCGCAAGATGTGGCCTCACCATTTCCACCATTGCGCTGCCCTCCCCACGTCCTCGCGCTAAGAACTAGCCGCCGCCGCTTTCCCGGCCAGACGAGTCCTTTCGTCGAACACCTGGTGTGCTCCTTCCTCCCTTCCTCCTTTTCTCTGCAAGAACTGGGCAAATCCGTCGAGATGACCGCAACCTCTCTGGGAACGGCCGCGGGCGGCGACGGCCCCCACTTCCCTGCGCTGCTGGCGGCGCCGTTCAAGGAACGGCAGATCAAGACAATCGAGAATGGCCGCTCGACGGAAATTTGCGCCGCCGGCGCCGTGGATGCAAGAAACCAAGAGAAGGCTGGGAATCCCGGGGGTCTGCGCCAAGAACCCGAGGTTTTCGTCGTGGCCGCCCTAGCACCTCCTCTTCCTCTGAAGGTTCAAGAACCGGTGAATAAGAAGCGTGGGCACGACTTCGACGGCGAGATGATCTGGGCGTCCAAGAAGCAGCGCTCGTCCATGGCTGCTGCGCCTGAGAGTGGCAGTGCGATCGCCGAGGCGGCGGCGGCTGCCACGCCGTCCCCAATTGTGCAAGAATTGAGAGGCAACAGGGACGGCGGCAATCCCATCTGCAAGAAGAAGGGTCACCACTTGCGTGTGGCCATGGATGAGAAGGCAGTAGAAAAGCTCCGGCCTTGCGTGTTCAGCCGCCCTGCCCATGGCTTGGATGGTCTGCGCCAAGACTGGGAGGTTACTGTACTGGACATTGCATTGCCATCTCAGCGTGTTCAGAAACCTGTGAAGCGTGATCACCCCCAGAATGGCGAGGATGAATGCTTGCTGATCAAGAGGAGCTGCCTGGCCACAGTGGCAGTTTGTGAAGGGAGCAATGGTGCTGTTCATCAGAACAGAGCAATACCCTCAGCTCCATCCAGAGGAACCCGGAAACCGACAAGGAGGATCTCCCCTACGCAAGAAGCCAAGGCTGGTGGTCGGTGGGGTGGCAAGAACAACAATCATTCTGGTCGTGATCAGCCCCACAATGGCGAGGAGGCATGCTTGCTGATCAAGAGGAGCTGCCTGGCCACCGTGGCAGTTTGTGAAGGGAGCAATGGTGCTGTTCATCAGAACAGAGCAATACCCTCAGCTCCATCCAGAGGAACCCGAAAACCGACAAGGAGGAGCTCCCCTATGCAAGAAGCCAAGGCTGGTGGTCAGCGGGGTGGCAAGAACAACAATCATTCTGGTCGTAAAACCCCAATGCATAGGGTTTCTTGTAGTGGCGGACAAGAAGGATGGGCTAGAGTTGGAGGCCATTGATCGACATGGCTATTCCTACAATATGAGGCTCAAATATTCGTATACTGCCAGCGCATACCGTCTTATGCAAGGGTGGGTGTCTTTCTTGACACAGAATAGCATACGCGAGGGTGATATGGTTGAGGTTGGGGCTTTCCGCGTTCATGGGAGGCCCATGCTAACGTTATTGAACTATGCAACTAAGGGTTGGATTCCTGAGGAGAAAGAGGCAGCAGATGGCTTGTTGATGCTTTCAGATTCCAATGATGGAACAAGGTCGTAAAAATCGTGTCCAGAACATTGCTTAGCAAATGATGAAGTTGGTCAATTCATAGTTAGCATGTTTAGTTGATAAACTTTTGTAGATCTCTGCTTTTCAACTGCTTGGTGCCCTTGGTTACTGGATTGTGTGCTAGGTTGCTGAAGGAGTTGCTATTTCTTAGTTGTGATTCTTTTTAGGATCTGCTATCAACATACCTGAAGGTGCTCGAATACAGAATAACTTGGCCAATCCTCTAGCCTTGCAAGCATATTTGCCTCCCTCCCAGGAAAGGTTTAGAAAACAGATTTGCCTTGTGATTATGAATACTGAATAGTTCTTGCCACTCATGTTTTGCATATGATACGCGCTTCTATATGACACACGTTGATATGGGCTGCTGATTAGTGTGGCGGTTCCCATTCTGATTCTGGCTGGAGTTCTTTCGACATACTTTCAGGTAGTTCTTTAATTATTGTTACATGCTCTAATTATAATGATGATGCACATTAATGTTTTACACAAAGCCGTTAGTAGTATTTGGCAGATGATTTTCATTTCCTTTCCTTTCCTGCATGAATTGTTCTTGCTTATCTATTCTGTAACTGCATTTAGTCAGGAAAATCTACTCTTCTCATCAAAACAGCGTGCTCTGGCATTGTGCTGAGCTGCAATTCTACTAAAAGAGAAGCAGTAAAAGGGCAAACCTTTGACCTTGAAATTTGGATCCTTTCTATAAGACACTGATCTATGAGCCTAGTGCTAACTAATATCTTCATTGTATAGTTTGATTGTCATGATCGAATAGCTAAACGTAATACAGAGCTCTGAACTGTTCCTTTGGTTAAGACTTGGGAGTATTTTGGAGTTCCTAGTTCCTACTAGGTATCTGCGCTTTATTACATGAATCAGTACTGTCATACTGTGTTTGTAGAGTGCAGTGTAACAGTTTAAAAATAACATGATCTACCTTGTTTCTACAAGTATTTGTTGATGGTTTGTCCCCAATTAAATCGAGTATTCTCAGTTCGCTTGTAATAATTGTCAGGTGAACAATACAAGATGTTGCTTTTGCTGTTGTCTTTTTTAAACTTCATTGCAGTAACTGAAGATGGAGTTTTGTGAGATCAACCAGAGTTGTTGCAGTCTGCACCAAATGGAGAGATTTGGGCAGTTTTAGATAGATCTGTCCTGTATTTATCTTTTGTCTGGGAGATGCTGCAAGGTTATAATGCACTGCTGTTCGTCGTACATGCAATCCAGTTATCCATGTCTGCCTGGATGGCTGATGCCCATCAGCTCGAGTGCTCTGCTCGAGCAGAGCAGTTTCCATCCAGAGTTAGGATCCTGGCACCATATCCATATGTAAATTTCAAAGAAAACTGTAGGTTGGTAGTATTTTGTTCCTTTCCATATCTTGAGAATGATTACTGTAAAAGGTGTATTTTATCCTGGCAAAAGAGAAAAACTTTCGAAATATTTTGACGGACAACTCGTGCTACTATGACAATTTTTCCAAAGATTGACGATCTCAAAGGCTGTCTGCATTGTTCAAATCAAAACTCGAGCCCTCCAGCACCACTAGTTGAAACTTGAAACAACACCTCTGAATCTCTGATTTTTTTTACGAGGCTCTGAATCTCTGATTTATTGATTTTGAATCCATGGTTATGCCCTCCAGAGATTCGTTCCGTGCTATTTCAGGTGCAGGCTCCTTGTCAGGCTCTGGCACAGAGTTCATCACTTTGCATACTCAGCTCTGAACCTTGACTAAATGAAAAATTCAGAGGCAGCTGTAGAGGCTGCCTACGTGTTATGGTGGGTCTAAGTCTATGAACGCAGAAGGAAGAACAACGCCGGATGATCTCCTGACAAGCTACAGCACACGCAAGCCCAAGGCGGGAGCAGTTATCATTTAGTTTGAATTTGAATTGTAGAAGTTTGTGTAATTGTAGCAGTTATGTCGTGTGTAGTGGAACTCCTATATGTACTGAATCTACTAGTAAGAAGGGTATGCTTGGAGATCAGATCGATCTCCTGGCAGTTGAGCGCTATTGTCTTTCTCCATTGTCTTCCTCGTTCGACGCCGGTGCGACAGCACGGCGTCGCACACACGCCGCCGCCGGCAGCCTGCTCCACGCCCTGCAACTTCGCACGATTACAACCTGCGGTTCCCAAGCTCCAACACTACGCCTAAGGAGTAGAGGCTGGTAGTCAGGGTTACTCATGCAACTTCTGTTTATTTTTATTAAAATTTGCTCCTTGTATTTTGCCCTTCATTTTTTCAGTATCATGGCGCAAAGTTTCCGAATCGATTATACATACTCCTATCCTGCAGTTAGTTTGTTATAACACTTATACGTTGCTGAATCAGCCAATGAGTTTCTCCAAGCGTCCACCGAAGGCCTATCCATCCGATCCTTCACTAGATGCTGATGATGAGTGGAGGCTAGATTATTGCTGCATTATTTTCTATTGTTCAGCACGTCACTCCTCATGCTTGCAGCACCAACGCAACTTGCACCTGATGACTGATGCATTTGCACGTCGCTCCCCTATCGTCATGGTGGCGAAAGCTATCCCGCGTCACCTTTGGTTGCGTCACTCGAACCAGAGGTCCCTCACGAATGTTCCAGCTTGTTGCTATCTCTGAATTTCTAGTCAAACCAAAACTGCTTCAGATCGTTGGAATGCAATACCTTTGTCCGGGGGGAAATTAGAGCTAACCCTTCACCATCAATGCCAAATTCTACAACCACAATACCCTCATCAGTGCCCACGAGCTCATCAGGGAATCCTCCCCCACGTCCGTTCCGTCGTCTCACACCAGCTGAAATGACTGAACATCGTCGCCTGGGCCTTTGTTACAATTGTGATGAACAATATGTGAGAGGCCACAAGTGCCCAAGATTATTCTATCTAGAAGTTTCAGATTTTGAGGAAACAGATCAAGACACTGGCGACATTGATCAAGCAACAGATGAAATGCCACCTCTGATTTCCTTGCATGCCATCACAGGGATCAGAACTGAGGATACCATGCAGGTTAAGGTGAGAATTGGCAACCACCAGTTTACTGCTTTAATTGATTCGGGCTCTACACATAATTTCATTAGTGGTGTTGCTGCACAACATGTGGGATTACAATTTCATAACAGCAATGGTTCCAGTGTTATAGTAGCAAATGGTGATCGTGTTGCATGCAATGGCTTAGCAAAAGATGTGGCAATTCGAATTGGTGATGAATATTTTCAGATAGACACTTTTACTATACCACTAGATTGCTATGATATGGTCCTTGGTGTTAAATTCCTTCGAACATTGGGTCCTATTCTCTGGGATTTTGAGGATCTGTGCATGGCTTTTTGGCATCTTGGAAAAAGAGTGTTGTGGAAAGGTATTGGTTCTACTCGAGGGGACATCCCATCCACCAGTCGGCTGCATGCTATGCAACATTCAGATGCAAATTTGCTTGACCGTTTGCTGGAATCATACTCAGACATCTTTGCAACACCTTCAGGCTTACCACCACAAAGAACTTGTGATCATAGAATTCATATTATACCTGATTCACATCCAGCAGCAGTAAGGCCTTACAGATATCCACAACTTCAGAAAGATGAGCTTGAAAAACAGTGTGCCACCATGCTTGAACAAGGCCTGATCCGACCTAGCACTTCACCATATTCAGCACCAGTTCTACTAGTCAAAAAGCAAGATAATTCTTGGAGGTTTTGTGTTGATTACAGAGCTCTGAACAATATAACAGTCAAAGATAAATTTCCTATCCCAATTGTTGAAGAGCTCATTGATGAATTACATGGTGCCAAATTCTTCACAAAATTGGACCTCAGGGCAGGTTACCACCAGATTCGAGTACATCCTGATGACATTGAGAAAACTGCTTTCAGAACACATGAAGGGCATTTTGAGTTCCTAGTAATGCCCTTTGGCCTCACCAATGCACCAAGTACATTTCAGGCACTCATGAACTCAATTCTCAAACCATTCCTTCGCAAGTGTGTCTTGGTATTCTTTGATGACATCCTCATCTATAGCTCATCTTGGACTGAACACTTGCAGCACCTACGGGCTGTCTTTTCTGTGCTCCGGGCTAATAACCTGTATGTAAAGAGATCCAAATGTGAATTTGCAACATCATCAGTAGCCTACCTTGGTCATACAATTTCAGCACAAGGGGTTGCCATGGATCAAGATAAAGTGTCAGCAGTAAAGACATGGCCACAACCACAATCAGCAAAAGGTTTAAGAGGCTTTCTAGGATTGGCCGGATATTATCGCCGCTTCATTAAAGACTTTGGTACAATTGCAGCACGACTAACTCAATTGCTTCGCAAGGATGCATTTCAGTGGTCTGACACAGCAACAAAATCCTTCGATACCTTGAAAACAGCACTAGCCAGCGCCCCTGTTCTACATTTGCCGGATTTCGGACAGTCTTTCACTGTTGATTGTGATGCATCCGGCAATGGATTTGGGGCTGTGCTTCATCAAGGCGCCGGTCCTCTTGCATTTTTCAGTAAACCCTTTGCGGCTAGACACCTGAAATCAGCAGCATATGAGCGAGAGTTAATTGGCCTAGTCCAAGCTGTTCGCCACTGGAGACCGTATCTATGGGGACGCAAGTTTGTGGTTCGTACAGATCATTATGCCCTCAAGTACATGCTTGATCAAAGGTTATCAACGGTTCCCCAACACCAATGGATAAGCAAATTGTTTGGGTTTGACTTCACCGTGGAATATCGCCCGGGCCGTCTCAACACAGTAGCAGATGCATCTGGTGGTCTCCCTGATCCAATTCGCACTGATGTCGAACTTCAAGGCCCCCAAGATCTTCAGCGAGCCATGTTTCTAGCACGAGCGTATGAACGCCGTGTCAACCCACTTTCCACCTCCTCCTCGCACAAACCTCGCTTTCCTCCACGGCCTAACCCTTCACCATCAATGCCAAATTCTACAACCACAATACCCTCATCAGTGCCCACGAGCTCATCAGGGAATCCTCCCCCACGTCCGTTCCGTCGTCTCACACCAGCTGAAATGACTGAACATCGTCGCCTGGGCCTTTGTTACAATTGTGATGAACAATATGTGAGAGGCCACAAGTGCCCAAGATTATTCTATCTAGAAGTTTCAGATTTTGAGGAAACAGATCAAGACACTGGCGACATTGATCAAGCAACAGATGAAATGCCACCTCTGATTTCCTTGCATGCCATCACAGGGATCAGAACTGAGGATACCATGCAGGTTAAGGTGAGAATTGGCAACCACCAGTTTACTGCTTTAATTGATTCGGGCTCTACACATAATTTCATTAGTGGTGTTGCTGCACAACATGTGGGATTACAATTTCATAACAGCAATGGTTCCAGTGTTATAGTAGCAAATGGTGATCGTGTTGCATGCAATGGCTTAGCAAAAGATGTGGCAATTGTGAAGTTGCATATAAATTACAGCTCCCTGAAGGCGCCCGCATACACGATGTTTTCCATGTTGGGCTTCTGAAACCATTCCATGGGACGCCTCCTTTGTCAACACCAAACCTGCCACCACTTCATAATGGGCGTCTGCTACTGGAGCCAGAACGAGTACTGCAATCTCAACTACGCCGTGGCAGTTGGCACATTCTTGTCAAATGGAAATCAATGCCTACCGCAGAAGCAACTTGGGAACCGGTTCATGTATTCAAAGAACTTCACCCTTCATTCCAGCTCGAGGACGAGCTGTTTCCTGAGGGAGGGAGAGATGTTATGGTGGGTCAAGTCTATGAACGCATAAGGAAGAACAACGCCGGATGATCTCCTGACAAGCTACAGCACACGCAAGCCCAAGGCGGGAGCAGTTATCATTTAGTTTGAATTTGAATTGTAGATGTTTGTGTAATTGTAGCAGTTATGTCGTGTGTGTAGTGGAACTCCTATATGTACTGAATCTACTAGTAAGAAGGGTATGCTTGGAGATCAGATCGATCTCCTGGCAGTTGAGCGCTATTGTCTTTCTCCATTGTCTTCCTCGTTCGACGCCGGTGCGACAGCACGGCGTCGCACACACGCCGCCGCCGGCAGCCTGCTCCACGCCCTGCAACTTCGCACGATTACAACCTGCGAGATGTGTATAAGAGACTACGCCTAAGGAGTAGAGGCTGGTAGTCAGGGTTACTCATGCAACTTCTGTTTATTTTTATTAAAATTTGCTCCTTGTATTTTGCCCTTCATTTTTTCAGTATCATGGCGCAAAGTTTCCGAATCGATTATACATACTCCTATCCTGCAGTTAGTTTGTTATAACACTTATACGTTGCTGAATCAGCCAATGAGTTTCTCCAAGCGTCCACCGAAGGCCTATCCATCCGATCCTTCACTAGATGCTGATGATGAGTGGAGGCTAGATTATTGCTGCATTATTTTCTATTGTTCAGCACGTCACTCCTCATGCTTGCAGCACCAACGCAACTTGCACCTGATGACTGATGCATTTGCACGTCGCTCCCCTATCGTCATGGTGGCGAAAGCTATCCCGCGTCACCTTTGGTTGCGTCACTCGAACCAGAGGTCCCTCACGAATGTTCCAGCTTGTTGCTATCTCTGAATTTCTAGTCAAACCAAAACTGCTTCAGATCGTTGGAATGCAATACCTTTGTCCGGGGGGAAATTAGAGAGTGCTAGAGACAAAACTTCCGTATCAAGTAGTCCCTTACGCGTTAAATCTACTACCCTGTTTGTTACCATGTGCCGACATTAGTATCTGTAGCCATTTTGACTGTATTTTCCACTGATGGGATAAAATTGAGCTGTGGATTGTTTTTCTTTTTGTGAATAAGCTATAGGTTGATTGGTATACCATTCAAGATACGCGATTTTCTTCCACCACACCGAGCCAAGTTTAACTTGCCCACCACTTAATTTTAATCGGTTTTTTGCTTTCCATTTCTCCTTTCTACCTGCTTCAAAGTTCGCTCTTGATTCTTTTCGGTGATGGCGGTTCATCCTTTATAGGAACTTAATTAATTAGGAATTCTTGAGGTAATAAGTGAATTACCTGCCTTTCCCTATTATCTTAGAATTTAGGTGCAATATGCTTGTGCATGCAGCTCAATAGGATACCGAAGTAAGATTGCTTAAAAGAATTGTTATTAGTTCAGAGATTATGAGGTTCACACACAATATATCTTCTCATGCCCATACAATCTGTCTCCTCTCTTATGAACTATTTTACTTATGGTTATGAATCAAATCAAAACTCTTTTCTTTCACCTTACTTAATCATTGTCAGCCTCCATCTCATCACCCATATATAAGCCCATCCTATGAACTAAAAAGCAGTACTGCTATATACTACTTGTAAGTAAAAGTATTATCTTCCTTCCAAAGTATAGATCATTTTTAGCTTTATCCTAAATCAAATATGTTTATAACTTTAATAAGTTCATAGAAAACTATATTAGCATGTACAATATCAAATGAAAGCGCTATAAAGATAAATTTCATTGTGTATCTAATTTGATATTATAGATATTTGTATATTTTTCAATAAACCTAGTTAAAAGTTTAACTTAGGATAAAGCTAAAACAAGTTATAATTTGGAATGAAGGGAATATCATTCAGTTAATCAGTGGGCAAGGTATGGACAACGGATAAGCATGACATTGACCGTCTGAAGTTCTGGCACATGCCAACATGAATTCTAGCTTGACACAAACCACTCGCACATTATCTGGTTGTAGCGGGGAAGTGTGAACAACTTTCGCTACAGATAATCCTTTCGCGTTCCTTACAGTCAAGTTGGCTTACACATGCAAGGAAGGTATATATTATTGCACACTACTGTCGGCTCCAGCTCAAATTCATGAAGCAAGAGAAAGGAGGAAAACAGATTGAAGGTCGATCTAGGGAGAGCAAAAAACTCAGCCATCTTGCATACATCAGAACTTCTTCCTGAAAACTATACCATCTACGTCAGATTTGGCAACAATACAATATTGCTACTACACGGCCTGCAAATGCAACATTTGGAATCCAATACTACAATCCATAGTACTTAACAATTGGTATACAACTTCACTTGCAGTAGATTAATTTCTTGATCAAATAATTGCCAATATGGGTCATGTGGTGGCAACACGCCACTGTTTATTTTATAAGGCTATCTATTTGGTTAAAATGTGGTGTGATATGTGACTATCATGAATATGTTCAGGTAGGGAGAGGTGCACCTGAATACAATATTTTCTTAATTGATACTGCTCACAACTATTTAAATAGATATGGAAATCAATAGCACTCCCTCTTGCTACGCCTTCAGCCGCCACAAAATTGTCACGGTACCAGGCAATCATTGGCTCGTTACTTGCGTCTTGCATGATTCCCCTTTTCTCAATTCATTTCCTTTTTGGCTCTGAGCACTGCTCGATCATGGATTGTTTTTGGCTACGGTGATACCCCGCGCGTTGCTGCGGAGTTTGTTAAACAAAATTTTAAAGTGAAATGTGAAAGTATAAACATCAAAGTGATTGCATTGCAACGTTCTTTAGTAAACATTATACATGGAAGTATGACTGATCATACATGTAATTTTTACTCCTGTAATTTGTAATTGCTACTCACAAAAATGTGGCCACAGATAAGTTAGTGCTGGTGCTGGCTTCAGTTACCACTTCGACCACAGTTTTTATTTTTTATGAATATTAAAGTTCTGAACATATTGTGATATATTCACATCAGTCCCAAAGAATAAATGGGTCCACCCATTCCCTGAGCCGTCAGATGAGACCATCAGTCTTCCTCAATCAGCAACCTCGTATGAACATAAAGTAGTGTAAAGAGGGGATCCAGCACAAATGTTTATAAACCCATTCTCAGTAAAATATATATGCATCTTAGTCACTGCCTAAGCCCTAAGGTTCCATAGACGACGTTGAACACCAACGACATTGACTGGTTTGAAGTCATGGCATGGTGATTTACCGACATGAACGTCGCTAACCAATCACGCACCCCTCACACTATCTAGCTCGTTTAACTAATAGAGAAGTCTGAACTCTCAGTTTATACATTTGATCCTACTTCCTAACTACACATGGGGCATTGCTATTTGCTATAGCCTAGATTCATGCAAGTTGGTAGGGTCCATGCATTCTCACAACCCCTATATATACACCCAAACTTAGTCCTACCAAGTTACTCATTCCATAACAATCCATCTGCTTAGATACAATCTCTCACAAAAGTTGAGCCATCAAGGTAGCAGATATATAGGCTGCCAGTGGTAGAGGCATGAAGCTTCATACCAGGTATCTTGCTCAATCTTCATCAACTTCTGCTGATGGATTCGAATGTTTTGCCTGTGACCACCAGCCGGCGATCAATGAGATTGTAAAAGTGCAATCTCTTGTTGCCCAGCTACGGGCCATCGTTCTGCCGGCATATGAAATGATGGCAGACCTAAGATTAGAGGTTGTCTCCCAGCTGTTTGGAAGCTTACAAGATTGCACTAGTAAGGCAATATCAGAGCTGCAGGCTCACTATAGTGCACAATCCATCGACGGAGACAGAAAGAGACTAGCTGGGGATATTTCTGATTGCAAGAATGGCTGTGCTAAGAAGAAATCTAAAAGAACCAGGTATGCAAATTTACTATTCATTTGTAAGTATACACAATGATACTAGCTTGATTGATCTTGTTGGCCTTCAATCATGTTTGAATTTTATTAATTAATATCTCATAGGATACCTTACCTAGCTAGAAACGACATCCCTTCTCCTAATATGTCAGGCAAGTAGCTATATTGTTCCGTTCAAAAAAAAAGTAGCTATATTGTTGATCTAGAAGAATATATTTCTCCTCTCGTACGTCCTTGTGGAATATTTAATTTCTTGTATGGATGGCGAAATAAGCTAGCCAAGGCATCATCTTTATCACATTCTATCAACAGCAAACAGATAGATGTTCCCTTTTGTAAAGTAGCATTCTAGCATGAATCTTCTTTGTTCCAATATTAAAAATAAAAGAGAGAGATAAACTTCTTTGTTCCATATATATAAAGGGTCATGAAATTCGCCTCCTATTTTTTTTTTGAAACAGAATTCGCCTCCTATTGTTAATGCCCTTATCTGTTTTCTTCTCAAGTTTTATTTTCGATCAATTATTTATTGATGAACACTTCGAATGTAGCACTCACATGTCTATGATCAATTATGATTATGTAAAAAATCTTCAAGCCGGAGGTATGGTGACTCAACATCATATATGACGCCCGTTCCGCACTATGATGGCCACCAATGGAGGAAATATGGGCAGAAGAAGATTAACAAGTACAACCACGAAAGGTACATATTTACCGAGTAATTAACAGCTGCAAATTTATGTTACCAGCATATTCATATAGAGGCACACGTGTCTAATAGTTGGTTGGCACTATGAATAACTAAACAGGAGTTACTATAGGTGCACATACAAGCATGAGCAGAATTGCAAGGCAACCAAGACCGTGCAGCAACAAGAACACTACAACACCACTGAACCTTTGATGTTCACAGTTGTCTACTACGGCCACCACACCTGCAAGGCCAACACTAGTCCTGCTCCACCCCATGTCATCGAGACGAGTACTCCCCAAAGTCCAGTGAGTTCTGATAGTGTTATTGCTGGATCACAGGAAGCCATGTCTCCGGATACTGGATCTCACAAAATACTGGAGAATGATCAGCAAGCTGCACCACAGTGGACAGAAGATATGCAGGGTTTGCTCGAGAAAATTGCATGTGTGCCGATGGATTATTCAGACATCTGGGAAATGGATGCGATTCTAAGGTTAGGTGCTTGCTAAGCTAGAATGGGTTGCATCGATCGACTTGACAGTGCTTGGTGTTTGCAAGATGAGCTTTAATTTTGTTTGAGTGAAAAAAGTTTGGTGCCTGCTGAAGGACAGGCTATATAGTATAATAGTATATACTATGATGAGGAATAGTAAAGTTGGTATGTGTTTTAAAATGCAGCAAGAGCCATCTTGATCCGTATTAATGAACTTGGATGCTCTGTTTTTACCTTTCAATAGAATTCTCCTGCTCACATATTTTAATTGCACATATATTATTGTGCCCACTAAAAAACACCACCTTAATGTTGGTGGACACCAAAGGCGGAAAATTTTGGTTGGACTTGATCAACATGTTAATCCAATTGACAAATTGATATATGTCTGCTTGTGCCGGGAACACGCCATTGCCTATATATTACTTTATGACAGGAGTATCATATCTATGCACTGAAAATGTGATGTGATCTGATTACGTGAACGTGAACAGGAGAAGATGAAAGATCAACATACGTACGGACACAGACACATTGCTGGTTTTTAAGAAGCAAAATATATGCAACGGGATGCAAATAATGGTTTTCAATAGCTAGCACAGGCTAATCGATTCTGACATCATGTTTAGGGCCACTTTGGTTTTTGCTGCTGCTGCGCGCGCGTCACCTTAAGCAGTGAAATTTGACCAGTCATGGCAAGTGCTGATTATTGGTGATCACACTCTACTTGATGCTGGTGCGAAACTTATCTAACTAAAGTTTCTTTTTGCCTACTTATTATTATGCAGTAGTAGTTTTCAAAAAAAAGTAATGTGGGTCACACCTTTTGTGATGATTTTGATCGACAAAGGAACTTAATTAACATCTCCTGAGACGGAACCTATGCATATGACAAATTGACAATATACTAGCAGCATGCACCGTACCCTTAAAACACGAGTTATTTGACAAACCTTGGTGCCCCTGCCCCGCATAAGAAAAAAATCATATGTTTCGACATCGATGTGACCGCCATGCATCATCATTCTTGATAAAGCTCTTGCGGCCACAACGTTGTCATGGGCTGATGCTGTCATATACAGTGTACAAATAGAGCATCAACGACAACCGTCATCTTATCCTAGTCGTAGGTTGGAGTAGTTTAATGCACCGTACCATTTTGGTGCCTAACTACAACGTACAAATATTTTAGAAATGTAAGTGTCGAGGTATAGATAGATGCCAATGCATGCACCTGAGGATGTGTACACACTCATAACTATATTGAAATAATAAGCGTTTTGTTTATCCATCTACCAGTTGAAAATGTACTCTTATTATCCAAAATTGCTGGACAGTGACGTTCCGGGAGCAGCAATTTGAATCGTTTGACCGACCGATAAACCATTATCAACTGAATTTGATTGCTCTTCGATTGCGTCTTTGGGCGAGCATCCGGTCCACCGCCGGAGACAAGTGAGAACTCTAACAAAATTAATCATCGATCTGTACGTGGGTGTCAAGTGCATATGGGCCGATTTGTGCATGGGCTGGCTCGGTCTGGGCCGATTCTCACCGTGCGAAAACGCTCTCCAAACAAACAAACTGCATCTTTTTCTCCGGCATGCACGCTCCACGAATTTCGTTTACTCGTTAAGATCACCCATATCTCCAGCCTCCTCTTCTCTAGCTGCTGATGATATGATATCCCTTCCGGTACCCACCTCGCTCATCATCCGGATATTTTTTACAGGCATCGTTAAGAGTAACTAACTATAACTAATTAACTGAAGACAAGAGAAGAGATCGAAGAGAAGAGAATAGGATTGAAAGAGAACGATGATCTCTTGGGGCGACGTGTACAAGGTGGCGTCGGCGCTGGTGCCGCTGTACGTGCCGCTGCTGCTAGGGTTCTGGTCGGTGCGGTGGTGGAGGATCTTCACGCCGGAGCAGTGCGAGTCCGTCAACAGCCTCGTCGCCCTCTTCGCCATCCCCTTCTTCACCTTCTCCTTCACCGTGCACACCGACCCCTTCCGCGCCAACTACCGCGCCATCGCCGCCGACGTCGTCTCCAAGCTCGCCATCGCCGGCTGGTGGGCGCTCTTCGGCGGCGCCGGACGGGGGCGGTGGCGGCGGGAACGACGTCATCATCAACTGGTCCATCACGGGGTTCTCCCTGTCGACGCTGACGAGCTCGCTCGTCGTCGGCGTGCCCATGGCGCAGGCCATGTACGGCGACTGGGCGCAGCAGCTCGTCGTCCAGCTCTCCGTCTTCCAGGCCATCGTATGGATCACGCTGCTCCTCTTCGCGCTCGAGGTCAGGAAGGCCGCGCTCGGGACCACGCAGATCCGCCGCCGCGCTGACGTTTCTGCCGGCTCAGCGACGGCGGCTGCTCGAGCTCATCAGGAGGAGGGAGATGCCATCAATGACATTGAAGCTAGCACTTACGCCGATGACGATGTCTCAACGGCATCTGTGCTTTCTGATCAGTCCCCGCCGCCGCCGCCGCAAGTCAATGGCGTTCAGGCGAGCACTACTGAAGCCATGGCCGTCGTGGCCGAGGGAGAGGCCAGGAAGGACGGGGACGCCATTGGCGGCACGCAGATCATTCCAGCCGCTGATGGTCCAGATGACTCGCCGAATGCTGGAGCTCAGGAAAGTCTCCGTAAGATGAGTAAAAATGTTGAGGCTAGCGCCGATGACGAAGATGCCGCCTATGTTGACGATGATGATACATCTACATTTACTCGGTCGGCACTGGTCAAAGATGACGTTGAAGCAAGCAGCGCCATGGCCGATGATGGCGTCGTGACGGCAGTTGCTGGCGGCAGGCCGTCGATCTGGACGCTGGTCAAGGTAGTGCTGTACAAGTTAGGGCGGAACCCCAACACATATGCAAGCGTGGGTGGCATCATCTGGGCCTGCATTGCCAACAGGTACAGGACTACATATGTGATTATGTTTAATTTGATAATTATTTTTCACTCAGGTAGTATATATTTTATGAAATATATACAAATGATTTTATTGTATTTTTGTCTATATATATTTGGAATTATGTTTTAAGTGATTGAACCAAAAGCATGAGAAAAACGCCTATTTTATTTGTGGCAGGACGGAGGTATAATGTAGCTATGCTATTGGGCTAAACCACAGGAAAGTTATTCATCTATTTCGTTAGAATTGACATGAACACTAACAATTTTTGGTGTCCCTTTGGTTCTTCCGATTAATTAAGTTATTATGAATGGTGTGAGTTTGGACCCTGTACGTACATATCTCACCAGTTTGTTTTCTCAATCTAATCAGATTGCAGATATCTTTGCCAATCATCATAGAAAATTCCATTGGAATAATGGCCCGGTGTGGGAACGGTCTCGCCATGTTCAGCATGGGTAGGTTCTTTTTGTGTCCTTGAACCACTGTGGAAGTTTATCAATTAATTCGTCTGATTCTACATATAAGTCCATTTGATATTGTGCGTATGAATTAAGGTAGGGTACTGATACTCTTGCCCACTAGTCATCACTAATTCACTACAGTTGTGGTTGTTAAAAGGTATCTTTGCAAAATATGGTCATATATCGAATCAGATGTTGTACCCTATTCTCAACAGTCATATCCGTAACGGTTTGAACTATACAATCTTCAAACCATAGCTTGGATTGGGATCTTCTACGTACTGCCATATATTATATAAATATAATAGCATCATGATATTTTCATACTTTGAATCTATGTATGTTAGAATATTAAAGTAATGATTGAAATGTTTTACTAGCACCATGTCTAGAGTATTTTGTGTTTGTACTGAAGCAAAGGAAAGTATATCTCTATACTGAAGTCCCTATTCCCTATCACATTTAATAAGTGACAAATGACTAACACCTTTTAGTTTGGTTCAGGGCTATTCATGGCGCAGCAGGATAAACTGATCCCCTGTGGGCCAAGGTTGAAGTCAAATTCAAATTCGACCATCAATTTGACTCCAAATCCTAACAAGTACTTATCAACTCTATGAAACTTCTTTGGAGATTCTTCGATTTACATGCAACGTGCATGATAACTTATCCGAAACGTTCTCAATTTTTTAGCACATACTCTACGTATGATATAATGATATCATGACAAATCTCATAATTTTCAGACTTCATTTGTTTTTTTAGAATTTAAAAATCATTCGGATCTACGTTAGTGGTCATATTTTTTGAACAACATGTTCAAAATTTCTTTTCGTTTCATGGGTACGGCCTTAAACTGGGTTAAATAACATGAATATATTTTTTCTATTCATTGTATTTTATTATTTGAACCACCTGCAGTTGAAATTTGACTTCATTCAAAAAATTGCTTAAATACCTTTGCCGAGTGTTAAGGAAAAAACACTCGGCAAAGAGGCCCTTTGCCGAGTGTCAAGGAAAAAACACTCGGCGAAGAGCTTCTTTGCCGAGTGTATTTTTTCACACTCGGCAAACAACATGCATACAATTTTTATACTCCTTCTATTTGTTATTTGAATCGCTTGCGGTTTTAAAAATAAAAAAAAACTTAATTCTTTGCCGAGTGTCTTTTATTTGACACTCGGCAAAGACTTGACAAAAAAAATTTTTCCCTCCTCTGATTCAAAAAACACTCAACACATTTATGATAGCAATCTTTGCCGAGTGTCAAATAGAAAACACTCGGCGAAAAGGTGTTTGCCGAGTGTCTTTTATTTGACACTCGGCAAAGACTTGACAAAAAAAATTTTTCCCTCCTCTGATTCAAAAAACACTCAACACATTTATGATAGCAATCTTTGCCGAGTGTCAAATAGAAAACACTCGGCGAAAAGGTGTTTGCCGAGTGTCTTTTATTTGACACTCGGCAAAGACTTGACAAAAAAAATTTTTCCCTCCTCTGATTCAAAAAACACTCAACACATTTATGATAGCAATCTTTGCCGAGTGTCAAATAGAAAACACTCGGCGAAAAGGTGTTTGCCGAGTGTCTTTTATTTGACACTCGGCAAAGACTTGACAAAAAAAATTTTTCCCTCCTCTGATTCAAAAAACACTCAACACATTTATGATAGCAATCTTTGCCGAGTGTCAAATAGAAAACACTCGGCGAAAAGGTGTTTGCCGAGTGTCTTTTATTTGACACTCGGCAAACAACTCTTTTGCCGAGTGTTTTTTATTTGACACTCGGCAAACCCGTTTTTGCCGAGTGTATTTTTTTTGCCGAGTGTTTTTTATTTTGCACTCGGCAAAGACGTTGTTTGCCGAGTGTCCGTAAAAAAACACTCGGCAAAGGTGCAGACACTCGGCATACATGGGATTTCCCGTAGTGATATACATATGATTTTATTGTATTTTTGTCTATATATATTTGGAATTATGTTTTATAAGTGATTGAACCAAAAGCATGAGAAAAACGCCTATTTTTATTTGTGACAGGACGGAGGCATAATGTAGCTATGCTATTCGGCTAAACCACAGGAAAGTTTTTTTTTGGGTTAGAATTGACATGAACACTAACAATTTTAATTTATGTGTCCCTTTGGTTCTTCCGATTAATTAATTTATTATGAATGGTGTGAGTTTGGACCCTGTACGTACATATCTCACCAGTTTGTTTTCTCAATCTAATCAGACTGCAGATATCTTTGCCAATCATCATAGAAAATTCTATTGGAATAATGGCCCGGTGCGGGAACGGTCTCGCCATGTTCAGCATGGGTAGGTTATTTTTGTGTCCTTGAACCACTGTGGAAGTTTATCAATTAATTCGTCTTATTCTACATATAAGTCCATTTGATATTGTGCGTATGAATTAAGGTAGGTTACCGATACTCTTGCCCACTAGTCATCACTAATTCACTACAGTTGTGGTTGTTAACTTTTGCACTATAGTACTTATGGTGCATTTAAATAGGGGCAAAATAGAAAGTAGAGAGTAAAAGGTATCTTTGCAAATATGGTTATATATCGAATCAGATGTTGTACCTGTATTCTCTACAGTCATATCCGTAACGGTTTTGAACTATACAATCTTCAAACCGTAGCTTGGATTGGGATCTTCATTCTACGTACTGCCATATATTATATAAATATAATAGCATTATGATATCTTCACACTTCGAATCTATGTATGTTAGAATATATTAAAGATAATGATTGAAATGTTTTACTAGCACCATGTCTAGAGTATTTTGTATTTGTACTGAAGCAAAGGAAAGTATATCCCTATACTGAAGCCCCTATTCCCTATCACATTTAATAAGTGACAAATGACTAACACCTTTTAGTTTGGTTCAGGGCTATTCATGGCGCAGCAGGATAAACTGATCCCCTGTGGGCCAAGCTTAACATTTCTAGGCCTTGTGCTAAAGTTTGTCCTCGACCCAATTGCCATGACCATCGGTTCCATTGCCGTTGGACTCCGCGGTGATGTCGTCCGTGTCGCCATTATACAAGTAAGTCCTTTGATAATTTTGTCGACAACCAAAAGGCAAAACAACATTACAAATTTCGTTGGCCAAGTAGTGCACCATTTTGAGAATTTATTATCATCACCATTTTGGTAGTCATTATCTACCCTGATCTTATTTGAGAACATTAATAATTTTATATGATGCATAAACAGGTATCAATCAAATAAAAAATAGAGCAAATTTCACTTTGGACCATAAGTATTAGTGTACTTGGTGCACTTTGAACCGCCTTTAATAAGTGAGACTTTGAACACCACACAGTTTGCACATATATGTGTTTGACGATGCTCACATGGCTAGCATATATCTGAAATTGTTGGATATATGGAGCAACACCACTTATTATACATGTAGAAAAATTTTCTAGTTGAATACATGGAGATGATGTGGATAGAACTACTAGCCATGTGAGCATGGTCAAAGGCCCATTCCTTAGACATGTTGCAAACTATGTGGTTCAAAATGCCACTTGTTGTGGATCAAAGGGCACCAAGTTCACTATATCCAAAGTCATTTTCTCTAAAAAAATATCATATAGAGATATATTATGCTATACATAATCTTGGCAAAGGTTGACTTGGGTTTCTTGAGTTGCCAATGAAGAGAGCATTAGGCACATTTTCATCAGCAAAGTTGCATCCTTTTCATTTTCCCTGTAATCTAATTTGGCAAAACTTGAGTTCGGCTTCCTCGGTATACTATAGATGGTAGGTCGTTTTTAACATTTTTTAAAAAATTCTTCGTCTTTTACTTAATGAACGGCAGTGCTCCTTGCAGTTTAAGTACAAAAGAGAGAAGATAATGAGAGTCATGTGGGAGTTTTGATGACATACGTGTAGGGTTAACTAGGTTTTAAGAGTGTTTATTAGGGAAATTCAACTCATGTGACATATAACTAATTCTAACACAGTGCATAATACTGAAGAATTTTCAAAGGTGGTAAACTTTTCGTTTGTGGTGATAGAAGATTCTATATAAAAAGGAAATTTTGGTTTTATATCACAATCTTTATATATATCACATATGTCATGTGCCA
The DNA here is from genome assembly GCA_900205405.1 of Echinochloa crus-galli. Taxonomy (NCBI): domain Eukaryota; kingdom Viridiplantae; phylum Streptophyta; class Magnoliopsida; order Poales; family Poaceae; genus Echinochloa; species Echinochloa crus-galli. The sequence continues at coordinate 3,933,176 of OAMR01000002.1, read as the reverse complement.
AATACTTTTCTTGATAATTAAGCTCTTGTCATTGGCTCTGCAGGCTGCAGTACCACAGTCGATCACTTCATTTATCTTTGCAAAGGAATATGGATTGCATCCTGATGTTCTCAGCACAGCGTAAGAATTTTGACTACAGGTTGTTCATGCATACGTTTAATGCTTAGTTAACCATTCTGGAATTCTTCCTTGCTGCAGGGTCATCGTTGGAATGCTAGTATCTGTTCCTTTAATAGTCCTATTTTATGTAGGATTAGAAGGCCTTTGATAACACATGAACAAACTAAAACTAGGTCAAATTTGTGTTACTTTGTATTATTATTTCTACTTCCCGGCCTTAAGATGATATTCTCATTTATGTAGTGTTACATGTAGAAGTTTTTGCTCCACAATTCCACATTGTTGGGCTCCAAGCTGATCTTCTAACTCTTCTTTTGTCATTCATTAAACCTTAATAACTCCACTAACGTTGTTGATGACTCTCTAGCTAGTGGGTCCATTTTGTAGCTGTTATTTCAATCTGATCGGTTAAAAGTGGTATGCAGTGAAATTATTTTGATATTTGGTAGTACCTGAACAGGACATCACCAATACAGAATACCCCATCCTTGATGAAACATTGGATTGGTTTTAAGTAGTTAGAGAAATTATGTTGACGTTTAGTGGTCCTTAAATAGAACTTCACTACGATAGAAAACCTAATCCTTGTCAATGCATCACTGCCAATTTACATTCTGAAAAGAACCAACAATTTCAGAAAGAACATACTGGTGCTCCCAGTCCTCTCAATCACGCGCTAAAGCATGAGCTTAGTACATAGGAGCAACAAATGAAGCCGATCTTCTCCCATGATACCATCAGGACTGATTTCAGCGTAGAGGCAAACAATAGCTGCCACTGGCAAAAAGGCGGTTCTATGCTAGTTGACCTCCACAAGGTGGAGCCGCATCATGTTCTAATTGGTAATCTCGTATTCCCATTGCATCCCATCCCGAAGAACCATTGGGTTTCGATGATATATACTTGATGTCTCCTAGCATTCTTTCTCTAAGCAGTCGAATGGTTTAGGCAAGCTTTTACATTTGGGTCGTGTTGGCCATACCACCTGGAGAAGGTAGATATTTATGGGTACATGTAGTTGCACGTACGGAGGGTGACGTGAATTTGGTTCTTCACCAACCAGGCAGCTATAAATAAGTACGCTATCTTTTTTTCAAGTTGGGCTCAATTATAAAAGGTATAGTTTAGAAAGATCAATACCATCGTCTAAGTTTTGAATCTTTCATATATGCCATTGTAAAGCACTTTACTTGAAAGCTTGGACCATTATTAGTTGCTGGATGATGAGGAGCGACAGATACAAGCAAGTCCACACGGCATACGATCGAGCTAGCTATATGGCTCTCCTACTGTAGCGGTAGGTCGGTAGCTAGCTTAACATCATCACAAGGTGGGGTGCCAAATTCGGCCATGTTTAGTTGCCAATTCGGGGAAGGCAAATTTGGCATTTTACCATTAATGCGCTACTATAGCATTTCGTTTGTATTTGTGAATAATTATCTAAACATTGATTAATTAGGCTCAAAATGTTCATCTCGCAAAGTATAATAAAATTGTGTAATTAGTTTTTGATTTCATCTATATTTAGCACTCCATGCATGTACCGATATTTTGATGTGACGTGGATCTTTTTTTTGCATAGTGGAATTTGGGGGTGGAATTTGGGAACACAAGGGCATAAGCTAACACAACCGCATCAAACCATGAAGGCACATACTCAGGTTGAGGACACATTTCCATTATTCCAGTGCTACTAGGCAGCAAATTTTGGTATTTCACTGCCACTCGTGTTGCCATTCAACCTCGTCAACCACTCAAGTACTGATCATTGAGAGTTCGGAATATGAAGCCACGAAGCTTCTTGTAGATGATGATGTAGCTAGCTATATATGAAATGAGTTTAGAGAGAGGCAGCTTGTACTTCCAGAGTTTTTTTTTAGATTACACAGTACAACGCAGACGCTCACACACGCACGTACATTCACCCGTACTTCCAGAGTTAACAGCTATAAATAGTGAACTGGGTCCAATTGCGTGCAGATGTGCCTGATGTCCGACGCCTGGGTCCACTACGGGCCCCATCACCGCAGCAGCTGCCTACTCGCTGACCATGGCTTCTCTGCCAGATGATCAGAATGCAATGGCCATCTGGGCCTCTAGGATCCCCCAAAATGCATTCATCGGTTGCGCCTACCTATATATGCGGGCACTACTACATCATCGCCACATTGTTCCCTCTGCCATATGTACGTACCTTCTGCTCCCTACCTGAAATCCAGGAGCACTTGTTTCTTCACTGTGACCATGCCAGGGCCATATGCCAGGAATTTTGTCATCACTGCTGTACTTTGGAATATATGGAAAACCCGTAATACCAAAGTATTCCGAACACAAGTTGCACCGCCGGCGACGCTCTAAAACAGCACAAGATCTCCTGCTCTGGCTGCATCGACTCTCGGACCATGTATCACGGGCTAAGGTTCGAGAGTGGAGCACAAATATTGAGGCGGTTATTTACTCCATAGAGTAGTCACTTTTGACACCCCCCAACCACACACACACAATGATCCTTTGGATGCAACGCTTATCATCCTTAATATAAAAGTTCAGGTCGGCGTAAGCCTACCATAGTGTTCCTCGAAAAAAAAAACTGCCAACTGGGTCGCTTAAACACAATTCACATTCACCATACGCAGATATGGTACCTCTACTCCCTCCCGTCAGTTTTAGTTGATATGTTTCAGATTCAGACTACCCTTATGTGTTTTTGCTACATGGTTGCTACTCTCGCTGCAGGCTATAGGATGGCTCACTGTTGTTCATGGAAACAACGATGGATCAAATGAGCCTTAGCTTGACTCTCATCTTCCTCCTAATCCATTAGATGAGCTCACCTTTTTTATCCTTTGAAATTATTTCATGGTTTGCGCCCATGCAGAGCTTCGAGGAGATTTCTGGTTTGTTCATTCCTTTTCCTGAAAAGAAATCTTCAGAATGTACAGAGATCTGACCGTCTCCCCATTTCTTAAATAAAACAAGTTATAGCACAAAAGATGTTCCTATAGAAACTACACATGTGGTCATTGTTTTACCACGACTGAATTGTAAATAACTCCAAAAATTTTGGAAACTCCCGCATCGTAGTCAGTCTCTAGCATGTACACGCATTGCAGAACTAAAACTCATTTACCTTGAAACGGACTCATCATTATACATAGCAAGAAAATAACAGAAATTAAACAACACTGTGTTCCTGGCTGCGTGGAATTAAGTAAAAGATGTGGAACCCTGAACGAAAACCTTTGCGTCAGATTGCTATAAGGTCAGAAGCGCGCACTAAAACTCCACAGGGAAATAATGAACGGACGAATAGGCTCAGTATTGTGCTGTCGTGATCGAGGGTCTCCGGGGCAGCATTCCTAAATCCTACGTGCCGACGGTGCCTTGCCCGGGGCAGCAACCTATGGCTGTCAACAGAGTCAGCGTCATGTGGATCATACTTCTTGCAACGCAAAACCACCGCAGGGACGAGACGTGGTCCAACAAGGAGATAAGATCAAACAAGGAAATGAACACAGAAGCTCCTGTCTGCGAGCCACTGAACATGCATGGCGGCTCCGCCTTGGCGCACATGACCTGAAACTTCACCACGGATGCAGCAGCTTGTGTTGATGGCTCCTCTTGGTGCAGTAGCACCAGTGATCGTGACCTTTTGTCACAGTAGCTATATGCTTGACAAAAGCGATAGAACCAGCGCACACTCCGGTGGATCTCCCTGCCCAGCAAAATGGCCCTAGATCAGCATTCCTAGATCTAAATGCTCAGGACTCATTCCCCATGCATCCCGTTCCCAGGCAAAATGTCTTGACGTGCATCTGCCCCCATTTCAACACTTGTCTCATCTACTCCGTATATAGCAATGCTACTAATGCAACCATCTAAGTTTTTAAATGCGTGGCTGTTGCTATTTGCTAGTTCGTGCAAGAGGCACACATGTGGTTCATAAAAGTAGGCGAACCAACTATATCAGGCCAATGCTGCAGCGCTTAGGACATGTGCAGTCGTAAGCCTGACCTGACACGAACTTTGGTGCCTGCAGCCTCACATGCAACAAGCTGAATTCACCGTGACATATCAAACTAGGAAGCTAAAAAACAAGGCACACACTTGTGCAGTACACCTCTTACCACTGTTTTAATTATTATTATTATTTATACGAAATTGGGGATTGTCCAATGTCCAAGGAGCAAGTTCCCTCTCTGTTTCTTTTTTTTTTGCAATTTTAGTTTCAGGTTATTGGGCATTTCTGTTTCAGAGGTCTTTGAGGGCAAACTGATCAGTTGGTAAGGTTTTTTGTGGTGGAACCTATCCACCTATATTTGAGTCCTTAACTTTAGCATGCGTGTCGCATTTTTTAGATTTATTTCTAGATTTAAACGGTGTTATATTTTTAGTGGTAGGTTACGGCCCGGCAATGACAAGACGCCTGTGATGACTTTGTCAATCTCAACAGCTGCCGGTTCTTTGGTGAATGTGCATGTATTGCGAGTGTATAAATCTGGGCATCATTTCTATGGGCAGCAACCTACCGATCGACGACATAAAACAGAGTCGATTAGCTATTGTCGTGCGAAATATGCACGCCAGACTCGCGAATGCGCACGCACGAGGCGTGAGGAGATCAGATCAGAAAACAAGACACGGACTACCAGCTGCCTCATGCCACTTGACTGGAGATGCGCGTGTGCGGTGGTGCTGGTACATGCCAGGATGCATTTCTGCAAAGCGCATTCAGTAGTATAGCAAGGTCCAGCATAGGCAGCGAACAGCGCAAGTTAGAGTTAGAGTTCCAGCAGCAGTACATACAACCATCCAAGTCTTTTCTAGCCCACGCCGAACACGGACGGCACCATCGCCTTGGCACACGGCTAGCTCTATCTCTTGGCAACGGCTGGGACGACAGCAGTCACAGCACCCAGTAGTGTACCAGCACCCAGTACAAGCACTCCTTCCTATCGTCGTAGTTGTCCTATGATTAGCAAAAACATAGAACCGGGGCACGCGCTTGTGGACTTCCATGAAAACAAAAATGGCGATAAATTCAGCACTGTTAGATCTAAAAGCTCACCAATCATTCCCCGTGCATCCCGTTCCCAGGCAGGCAACATGCCTTTGTCATACAACTGCCGCATGCCATTGCAACATTCTCATCTGCTACTCCTGATCATCAAGTGTTCCGGTTCACAACTCTATATATTACTAGTACTATCCACCAACTACGTACAATTCATTACAGTACTGGTTTGATGAAGAAACTTACTGTAGTAATATATGCTACCAGTGCAATCACCAACCACCGAATGACGTGTTGAAAATTAGGTGGTTGCGGTATTAAATTCCGAATGTAGAACATGACTAAAACAAAGACTAGATAACATACTAGGCACCAGGAATAGCATCATCATGAACTCACATAAAACTGATTAAGCAGTGGATCACAACCCAGCGTACATACTGAGTGTTTGCAGATGAAGAAGCTAGATATGAATGATGCAGATGCTTTGTTGACCCGACGGTATATATGCAACACCAACCGACTTGGATGGCAGACAACCTGGTCATATGCGAAGCCTGAAGAACTTGGATGCAATTGTAATTGTATTGCGTGCCACATCAGCCATAGGACGGGACCGTTTGGTTAGAGACTTCGGTAACTTGCCTGCTAAAAGAATGTCTCAAAAGTTGCCAGGAAATTTGATGAAAAACTATCTCGCTAAACAAGTCATTGAGGCCGGGGTGCTCCATTTGGTTGGAAAGCATGTGCGTGGGAATTTGAAACGAGAAGGAAAACACAAATTAATTTGTTTTTTCTAATGTCTAAAACTCTCTAATAATGCGAACTGATCGGAAATGGGTTGCTAAGGTTTTTTTTTTGTGGAACCTGACCACCTAGGTTCGAGTCCTGGACTTAGTATGGGTGTCGCATCTTTCTTGATTTATTTCAAAAATTAATGGGCACTATTCTTTATAGTACCGCCCATAGCTTTCAATGGTATCGTTGGCAACGAGCTGCTAGTGGTGACTTCGTAAATCTCAATCAGATCTGTTGGTCCAGTCTCATAGAGGTGAGTGCTTGTGCATGTGAATGTCTAATTTTTTTATAAAAACACTCAGAATAAAAGAAACAACGAAGAAAAGAGATCAAATTACACGTGCGTGTGAACGTCTATACTGATCTTTTGTGAAAAAAACACTCTAACAAAGAATAAAAGGAACGACGGAGTACGTAAAGAGATGGAAGCTTAACAGCCCATAGTTGATCTGCTTTAGTAGAGAATCTAAGACCATTTTCTATATTTTTTACTAGTGCTGGTAGGACCAAAGGAGGCTTCGTCATTAAAGGTGATGATAAGGAGTAACTACCGCCTACCAGACAACAAGCATTCTCTCGTTTGCATAGCCAGGTCACTCTTCTCTTGGTTCTGTATGAATTGACCAGGACGGTTCTCAGGGTTGCAAACAAACAGATCGCCGGCAACAACCGGGGTGCGGTCAACTCACGCAATTTTCTCCAGGGTCCAATCCAAGCAAATCTTCCAGTCCTCCAATTCAAGTTCCCATTGCATCCCATTCTCAAGAACTACGGGGAGCACGCTCCTTTGTCCTCCTTCTCATGCATGCTCCTTTGTCCCCCTCCTTCTCGTGTTTTCCCCTTCAATTTAGCAGCCAAAAATGATATACTCATGCTAACTCTTTGGATATGAAAATACAAAATTGTATTTTATTTGCAAGTTCCTTCTTTTTTATTTGTATTTTCAGGTTTGATCACGCCACAGAAAAAGGTAATCTATATATAGCTAAGATGTAGTTGCCTGGAGTGAGGAGAAACTTTGCTTGTTCACCAACCACAGCCGATCAATTATTTATCGGCTGGTAGGCGGTAGCACAGTCGCTATCAAAGAGTTCCAGAAATTACTAAAACCATCGTATTCTGATGTGTTCTTCGTTCCTTCGTCTCTTTCTGAAAAGAAGTATTCAAGAGTTAGCTACCATGAATACTAAAACGTACAGAGATCTTATTTTCTGCCTTCCCGTTTTTTTAAGAAAACAAGTTGCATCGAGAGCAGAAAAGATGCGTGGCCATATAAAACAACACAGCTCTGCTGGTCATTGTTTTACAAGCGGTTCCAGAAACCAGCCCTTCGAAGAGCATCGTCGCCGGTCTCTAGCATGATGCATTGCAGATCTGAAACTCGTTTGAAATGGCTTTGCCGTTATACTATACAGAGCAAGAAAATAACAGAAACTGAACGACGTTATTGTTTTCCTAGCTACGTGGAATTAATTAAACAAAGATCTGCAGGGCGCCCCAAAACTAAACTCTGTAGAATGTGATGAAAGGAACCAAATAGCTAGACATCAAATCCAGGCACACGAGAAAACACACGCAGTGCACAAGACTTGGGACATGTTTGGTTTGTTACCAACACCAACTCTACCAAAATATTGGCTAGCCAATAGAATTTGGATGCTATTTGGTTTATAGCCCTGCATTGACGTGCCAAAGAAAATTTTGGCGCCGCTAGTTCACTGCACGGACAAGGATGGGTGCGGGCGAAACGCTCGCCAAGAATTTGGTCATGCTTGCATACCATGCATGGTGAGGTGTCATCCCCTCAATGGATGCACAGATTACGAAATTCTTTGATTCATAACACTTAAAAGCTAATATCTCTTGAATAACAATCTAAATTTACAATCCGATTTCAGATTTATGTTCCTTGCAATTAAACCTACAAAATAAGATATCACTTGACTATATTTCAATGTAAAAATAAATAATAGCATGTGGAGCCCACTTGTCATAGTAAGGAGTTGGCAAAAATTGGCAAAGTTGCCATCCAAACATAATATTGCCAACGATTTGGCACTACCACTATTTTGGTCATGACAAAATTTTGGTGGGGTCAAATTAGGGCACAAATCAAACATGCCCTTGATCCAACTAAGGGCACTCCCAACCCTCCTAGTCAGCTGGTATTCATAAAATTAATGAAGCTGTCAACTAAGTAGAAATATGACGTGGCAGATGTATCGAAGAGGACAGATAAGGAAAAACAATGTGAGCATGCACGACACCGGCTCGTCACGCGGACCGAGACAATGTGCGCCGGGACCCATCGTTTCTTCCCCCAACATCTGGATCCGCTGCGCAGTCCGTCCCTTCCACCGGCTACCCCTCCCGCGCGTCCGCTTTTCTCCAGCGCGCAGACTCCTCGCGCACGCCGGCGCCAAATCCCCTTCTCTCTGTTTATCTGGCTGCCCTCAATTTTTTCCCCAATCACTCATCTACGAAGAAATCGTCCAAATCCATCCCTAATTCATCATCCCCAAGCCTTGAACAACAATCAAACAGGCCGATTCAAGGAAGCGGCAGTTGAAATCCAATCGAGCTGCTGGGGAGACGACCGGCCTTGCTCCAGCCGTTGTGGTCGTCCAGGTGCCGGCGATGGATCTCTGTAGGTGCTGTGGCTGTGGCTGCTACTGGTGCTCCAAGCCCCTGTGCTCCAATCGTCACTCCAGTTGAACGTGGGGCGCCCCTTCCTCCACATGCAGTGTTGCCCCTCGCGCTTCAGCCATCGGTGGTTCATCCCCTGTGTTCCAGCCGCACATGCTCATGCCATTGCTAATTTGTTGAAGCTATATCTTAGCAGGATGTGTACTGTGCCAATTTGTTCATAGGCCGCCTTATCAAGTGTATAGCGATGGGTACACGGTAGTTTTGCCATAGCTGATCCTGATACATGTATAAAGGTAATATGGTTGGAGTAGTACTCCCTCCGGTTTGGTAATGAAGTCGTTTTGGACAAGGTTTGAGTCAAACATTGGGAATATAAATCATGAATAACATTTAAGTCGTTGAGTTTGGAAATGTGAAAATTATATAAATAGATTGGTCTTTAAAATTACTTTCATAAAAGTATACATATATAACTTTTCAAGAAATATTTTTTAGAAAATAGAAGTCAAAGTTGTGCTTTGATGACCGTGTCGCTGTCCTAAACGACTTCTTTTACCAAACCGGAGGGAGTATGCAATTACGCCAAGGCGCCGCCGCCGCGTTCAGTATCTTTATGCATGTACTAAGAGGATAGCACATGCGCCAAGGAGTCCGAGCCACTAAACGCGGCGGCGGCGCCTTGGCGCATGTACTCCTATAAAAGCTGATCCTGATACATGCAATTGGGATACTAAGAGGTACCATGGCAGAGTGCGCATTCACGGCTGCTCTTAGTATCCCAATTGCCGGCTTTTATTACAGGAGTAGTATGGTTGGATAATCGGTAGAATTGGCACATAGCATGTATCTCCTGCCCAGCCTAATGGTGCTAGATTTAGCATGGCTGAATTCAAAAGCTCAGCTCTCATTCCCCATGCATCCCGTTCCTAAGCAAAACGTCTAGCCATGTCAGCTGCTACTGCTATTACAACCTTCTCACTGCTACGGGTCATCTGGTATTCCAATTGACAAGTTTATATATACATATACTAGCCGGATACCACACCGGTGAACTTCATCAATTTCTTACCGTACTGGTTAGATGAAGAAACTTACTATATATGTGTCTAATGTATACTGGTAGTTATGAGCAAGGCACCTCAGAATTCAAGTCTTGCAGCTACAATCACCAACTATCGAGAGGATTGTGCTCTGAACGAGCAGCTGGTACCATTATTATTTACAGCCGACGGAACGCAAACGACATCCATTCCGTCCATCCCTGGTACATCTAACCAAAACAAGAGGACGAGGATCATTTCATCCCCTCAACTAAACACTAGATGTTCTGTCCTTAGAAACAGAGATGACCGTGTCCTCCGACAGATTGGTGCTAGATTCAGTAGTGCTGCATGAAAAATCGCGGCTCGCATTCCCCATGCATCCCGTTCCCACCTAGGCAAAATTTCTTGCCATGACAGCTACCGACATTTCTACTTCGGGTCGACTGATGGTGTTCCAATTGACAAGTTTATATATGCTCTAACTAGATACAGACTACCGACAAACTTCAATTTATTTCTTATTGTACCGGTTCCAATTTATTTCTTATTTCTAATGGACTGGGAGTTACGAGGCCATCATATCCCAACCCTTCTAGTCAGCTGATGTTTATAAAATTAATGAGACTGCCAAGTAAGCAAAAGTCTGATGTGGCATGAGAATCAAAGAGGAGAGAGAAGAAAATCTGTGGACACCGCGTCGCATGCAAGAATCGGTGTCAGCCCGCTTCCAACAAACGAAGACATCACAGGAATCGCGATGGACGGGAGCATGTTTCTTCCCCACGGTTCTTGTGGGCCCCACACCTACCCAGGCTCTCATCGGTCGCCGGCATGGCCGCCAAGACTGCCCGCGCCTGGTCACCGGCTGCCGCCATGCCCCTTCCACGCCGAAACCATCGCACTCGTTGGATGAGATTCGCCGCCGTGATTACTGATGCAGGGCCTTGCGCATCTGTGCTCCGCTGCAAGTTGCCGTTGGTGTTGCCGAGCGTGGCTGCCATGTGCCATCTCCGGCAATAAGGTGAGCGGATTGCACAGCAAGTAAATCAATGTCTTTACAAGCATACCCAAATCATGCTAATTACCACACAGATCGAGCTTACGGCCAGTCGGCCACCAGAAGTCCAGAAGCGAGCTCTCGATCTCGTTGCCTGCCAGCTTGCTGCGCTCGCACCCGCCTTCTCCACAGAAGTTGCCAGCCCGCGCACGTTGTTTGCTGCTGCCACGGCCGTCGGCGGGCGCTCGAGGGCCGTCTCCACGGCGTCCTCTAGCCTGCGCGCGCTCCGTTCGCTGCCACGGCCACCGGTGCGCGAGCGAGGGCTGCTCTCCACTGCGGCTGATGCTCGCCACCAGAGGTCCTCATTGCCAGTGGCCTGGAACCATCACCGTCCTGTGCGCACACCCAGATCGAGAAAGGGGACATAGAGAGGACTGGAATGGGGGGAGAGACGAAGAGAGCGAGAGGAGAGACATGGCCACTTAGACACTGTATATGTACACTGTAGGTTGGGAGTGACCTAACAATTCATTTGGATCTTCGAGCCAACACAATCGCATCAAACTATGGATGAAGCTGAGGTTGAGGTTGAGGTCACATTTCCCATGCATTCCAATTCTAGGCAGCAAATTTTGGCATTTTACTGCCACTCGATCGCCAATGCTGTTTCGACCTCCCCATCAACTCCAACTCATATACTATATATATTGATCACTGAACATTCGAATAGGAAGTCAGCAAGACTGCACACAAGCCAAGTTACTACAAGGAATACTTACAATTTTCTCAGTCTACATGCAGATGTAGTAGAGCTAGTAGCTATTTATGAAATAATAAGATAGGAGGGAGGCTACTTGTACTTACAACTAACAGCTATAAGTAGTGGTCACTTAACAATTCACTGTATGGTAGCTATTATAAGATCGTACTGCCCTATGCATTTCTGGTGTGTTCTTCGTTCCTTCATCTCTTTCTCAAAAGAAGTATTCAACAGTTAGCTACCATGAATACTAAAACTTACAGAGATCTTATTTTCTGCCTTCTCAGTTTTTTAAGAAAACAAGTTGCATCGAGAGCTGAAAAGATGTGGCCATATAAAACTACTACACAACGTTACTGGTCATTGTTTTACAAGTACTATACAGAGTTATAACTCCAACGGTTCCAGACTACGCCACGCCGATACGTCGGTCTGCTGCCGTATCGCGTATCGCGGACGTTTCCGATACGCGATACGGCGACGATACGCCACCGATACTTATTCAGTACTACTACGCTTACTCTTCCTCCCTACTTTCTTAGATCAATTTTTTTCCTTTAATTAGATGGCAGCAACAGGTACCAGCAGTGTATGTGCAAGTGCTAAATGCTTCCAACACCAATCCAATTATTTAAGAATTATTTATAAATTAAATATTCTATTTAAGACTTATTTTATGTATTAAATTTAAATTCTAAACGTATCGACGTATCAGATTAATTTGAAAATGACGTATCATATTAGCGTATTCGTATCCGATACCGATACACTTATCTGAATCGGCGTGACGTAGGTTCCAGAAACCAGCCCTTCGAGGAGCATGGTAGCCGGTCTCTAGCATGATGCATTATTGCAGGAACTCATTTGAAATGGCTTTGTCGTTAATTCGTTATACAGAGTAAGGAAATAACAGAAACTAAACGACATATATTATTGTTTTCCTGGCTACGTGTGATTAATTAAACAAAGATTGTCTGCAGGGCGCACCAAAACTCTGTAGAATGCGATGATGGAAGGAACCAAATAGCCAGATAGCAAATCCAGGCACACGAAAACGCAAGCAGTGCACGCACAATACTTGATCCAACCAGGATATCAAATCAGAAGAGAAAATAATGATACTCGAATTACCAGTTGCCTCATGCCGCGAAAACACCGCTGCTCAATGGAGACGCACGCGCGTGTGCTGTTGGTACGTGAAACTTGAGGCCGTACGACGACGAGGCGGCCCAGCACACGTACGGATAATCAACAAGAGTACCCTGCTGCAGGTAGTATGCGAGTCGGAGGCTGTGTGCGAGCCGCACTGAAGGTGGTGGCGGCGCCTTCGAGCATGTAGCCTGAAGCTTCACCATGGCAGCAGTGTGCATGCACGGCTCCTCTTAGTATCCCAATTGCCTCCTTCTATTATAGGAGTAGTGTGGTTGGCAAATTGGTAGAATTGGCACACTGCGTGGATCTCCTGCCCAGCCTAATGGTGCTAGATTCAGCAATGCTGAATTCATAAGCTCAGCTCTCATTCCCCGTGCATCCCGTTCCTAGTCAAAATGTCTACTGCCATTTCAACCTTCTCACTGCCACGGGTCATCTGGTGCTCCAATTGACGAGTTTATATACTAGCCAGCCATGTACTACTGGCAAACTTCAATTTGTTATTGTACTGTAAAAGAGCTCCTGGTGGTTTTTTTTAGCGACCGTGCCTGAGCACGTTTTTCATTAAGAGGAGAGCAGATAAAACAAAGTACAACCCGCAAGAAGCAGAGTGTCCAAGCGGGGGATCAGTTTACACCGGAAATTACACCACTACTATTTGGCGACCTGCATTACCAGCGCACTCCGAAAACATATCAGCACAACCTGCCTTCGACCACATGGAAGCTTCATCCCTGACCATGGTAACTAGCTGAGTGACTGTCATAGAGACTCCATTGAAGGTGCGCGAGTTGCGCTCCTTCCAGATAAACCAGGCAATCAACAACACCCAAGAATCAAAAGCTTTTCTTTCCGCTCGTGGTAGGCGCTTCCGAGCCAGCATCCACCAGTCAGCTAGGGCCTCGTCCGTTGTCCCGGGGCAAAGCTGTTGCCACCCTCGCACTTGGAGCACTCGGAACCAGACCTCCCTGGAAAATGGGCAGGTTAAAAGCAAGTGTGAGATAGTCTCACTTGCTTGATCGCATAATGCACATGCATCATCATCCTGAAGATTATGTCGCTTGCGTCTAGCCGCTGTCCAACATCTGTTATGGAAAACTAGCCACCCGAAAAACTTGCAGCGATTCGGCCCTTTAGTTTTCCAGAGCGTCTTGGCCCCATGAAGATGAATACGACCAATGAAGAAAGTGTTGTAAGCTGAAGAAGTTGAGAAGCATCCATTCGCTGTCCATCGCCACACAATCTGATCCGGCATGCCTGAATTGAGCTCCACAGAGGCCAAACGCTCCCAAAGGAATAGGAATTCTAGTATCACCTGAACTGTCCGGGCCCCCGAAATATCAGAAACCCATCGTCTGTCTTGCAAAGCATCTGCGACTTTCCTTGTCTTGATTATTCTTGGGGCAACAGCATTGGCTAGGCACGGCACCAACTGCAGTAGGGACTGCCCGTCGAGCCAGTTATCCTTCCAAAACAGGGCCAACTTCCCATCGCCAAGCTTTACTGAGATGGACGCCGCGAAGAGCTGTTCAAGTTTTGGCTCCAACACATCCGGTAGGCTTGTCCAGAGCTTGTTTCCTCCTGATTTCGCTTCCCATAGCCACCTCATCCTCAATGCACTTCCCCATATTCTCAAGTCCGGGATGCCAAGACCACCCAGTTCGACGGGCAGACATACCTTTGTCCATGCAACCTTGCAGTGACCTCCCGACACAGTCTGGGTCCCCTTCCAAAGAAAGGCTCGACGTTTCTTGTCAATGCATTCGATGGCCCATGGACTGATCGCCACTGCAATAGCGGTACGAATTGGGATTGCCGAGAGTTTAACCTTGACCAGCACCAGTCTTCCTGCTGGGCTTAACAAACCTGCCTTCCAGTGCGGTAAGTCTAAGCAGACTCTGTCAATCAATGGTTGAAGATCGCTTTTTCTCAACTTATGCACGGAGAGGGGAATGCCTAAATATTTGCAGGGAAGTGGTTCCAGTTTGGCAAGAGAATAGGTGCAAAGGGTTACTGTCTCATCCAAGTTACATTGGATCGGTGATATCAGGCACTTGGACTTGTTAGTGTGTAAACCAAAGGCTCCCCCAAATATATCCAAGATCATTCCTATGGCCACAAGATCTTGCTGTGTAGACGACACAAAGAGAACTACATCATCAGCATAGAAGAAACTTCTCTCTCTGATCCTCGGATCCCGCAGGCTTGTTAGCGTGTCGTCAGTTCCTGCCAATCTGATCATCGCATTCAGAGCTTCCATGACAATTACAAAGAGCATGGGGGAGAGGGGATCTCCCTGCCGTAGTCCTCGTGCATGGCAGATGCGCTGCCCCGGTGAGCCGTTCACCACAACCTTCGTACTGGCCGTAGAAAGGAGCAGACTGACCCAATTGATCCATCTTCTGGAGAACCCCATGTGTGTCATGATGGACAGTAGAAACACCCAGTTAACGGTATCGAAAGCTTTAGCAATATCCACTTTGAGTATAGCACTAGATGTTTTACGCTGGTGAAGCAAGCGAGCTGTAAGTTGTACCGCCTTGAAGTTGTCATGGATTAGCCTGCCCTTGATGAAAGCACTTTGGTTAGGTTGCACCAACTCTAGCAGTTTGGGGGAGAGCCTGTTTGCCAGGACTTTCGTGAAGAGCTTGGAAAAGCTATGGATGAGGCTTATGGGGCGGTAGTCACCAATGCCTAGTTGCAGGTCCTTCTTCTTAACCAGGACCATATAAGCCTGGTTGAGGAGGTACAGGCTTCTGCCATCCATGGACCATAGAGCATGGAAAGCCCTCATGATGTCTTCTTTGATGATGTGCCATGTTGTCTTGTAAAAAAGTCCTGTAAAGCCGTCCGGCCCAGGCGCTTTGTCCAGTGGGAGGTCTCTAATGGTTTTGTGGATCTCCTCCTCGGTGAAACAGAAGTCTAAGCCGGACAAGTCAGCAGAGGGAATGCCCAGCGCCTGATAGTCAAGCAGGAACTGTTGGCTCCTCGCAGTCCCCAGAATCTGATCAAAATGGTTAAAAACCGCATCAGCCAAAGCTTCATCGTGTACAACCTCAACATCGCTGACCTGCAGGCTGTGAATATGGCTTCGACGGCTACGGTGACATGCCTGGAGATGAAAAAAATTGGTATTTGCATCTCCTTCCGCAAGGTAAGTCAGGCGTGAGCGTTGGCGCATAATCGTACGCATCATAGAAGCCAAACCGAGGCAATTCATCTTGGCCTTCTGCCGCAGTGCCTGCTCGTGAGGGAGGAGGGGCCGTAGGTCCATTGCTGCGTCCAAGCGGAGCACCAACTCCCTCGCGATTGCTAACTGTAATTTGACGTTTCCAACATGCTTAGCACTCCATCTTTTCAGAGCAATTGCTGTATTTCGTAGCTTATAATCCAGGACCCGGAAGGGATCTGCATTGATCAAGGGACAGACCCATGCCGCCTGAACCGTTTCAAGGAATCCATCATACCGGGGCCAGATGTTTTCAAACCGGAAACGCCTGAACGTGTTCAAAGGCAAGGACGTTTGGAGCAGCAGAGGAGCGTGGTCCGAGCACTCGGATTGTAAGGCGCGCATGTGGTGATCAGGAAAATCCACAACCCAATCTTCAGTGACAAAGAATCTGTCAATGCGAGCTAAGGTAGGGGATGCTCTCTCATTACTCCAAGTGTACAGCCTGCCATGAAGATGGAGTTCCTGAAGTTCTGTGTCATTAAGAAATCTTCTGAACCTTCCCATCATTCGTCTATCAAGATTATCATTGTTCTTGTCAGCGGCCGAGTGGATAAGATTAAAATCACCGCAAACCATCCACGTGCCTGGGCAATTCGCTTTAACATTACGTAGTTCTGAAGAAAGAGGACCTTGTCGGGGCCAGATTGTGGTCCATAAACACATGACATCCACCACTGTTGGGCAGTATCACGAAGATGAACCTTGGCAGTTAATGAATAGTCAAGGATGGAGGGGTTAGAAACCTCCCAGACATCAGTGCGCCAAGCAAGGAGGACCCCCCCTCGAGTATGAGATGCAGGCAAATAAAAGTAATCAAAGCCGCCCCCAGCATTTCCATTACCATATCGTTCGTACACACATCAAGTTTGGTCTCCTGCAGCGACACCACCAGAGCCTCTCAAGGCTCCATATCCCCCTGCACCGACAGGGCAACAGGGACACCGACCGGGAGCAAAGCATCGAGCGCTTCAGAGGTGGACTCCGTCATTGGCTGCACGCACGCCTCGTTGTATCGGTGGATAGCATCCGCATCTGGTGGAGCATTGTTACTGGTGTAACCAAGTTTCCTCATCACCACATTTTTCGCTTGGATTTCAGGCCGTGTGGCCCGACTTCTGGTCTTGGCCGCCAACCGAGCGCTGCGCCGCGGCGGTGAAGTTATGGCTCTCCGGGAGCGGGGGCGCCGTCTGGGTGGCGAGGAGGGGACCAGGGCAGGAGCGACCTGCTTGGTGACCTTTTGTGCAAATGATAATACCCGCCGCCTGACCGGCGAGGTGGTCTCCATCGGTAACAGTTTCTTTATCGGGGTAGCCACAACAGGATCATTTTCTGTATGTACGTGCGGTGCGTCCTCCTGAACCCGGTCCGGCAAAGTGTCAAGTGAATTCATCGCTGGAACAACTTCGGTAGCAGTTTCGGTAACAGTTTCTGTCAACATTGGATCCCACCAAACTGCCTCGTCAGGCAGTAAAGCTCTCCCCAGATTAGCATCAGGGTCAGTAGACAAGCCAACTGTGGCTGGCACAATCAGCGACGGCGAATTATCAATTTCGCAACTCATCATCGGGTCCACCCGCTCCAGCTCATGGCCTTCATCAGGCAACATCTGAACCACCACAGCGGCATCATCAACCTGCTGTAGTTTGGCTTCCCTCGACCCGACCGGGGGAGCCGTAGGGTCCTCCATCCCTTGCTTCGTCTTCAGTCTCCCGAACCTGAGAATGCCATTCAGGGACCAGGCGCGCTGAGCAACCCCAACCAGCGCCGCAGAAGAGAAAGAAGGTCCCCAGCCCGGTCCAAGAGAAGGACCGCCAGCAGAACCTGCTCCATCATCAGAGTCAAAGCGAGTGCGTTTGGGCCAAGGTTTGCTGCGAGAACGTTGGTGGAACCCAGGGTAATCATCGTCCTCTGAGCTGTCATGGTTGTCGGGTGGGATGTCATCATCAGAGGAGTCACTAGAGTAATGCCAATCCTGGACCTCGATAATCCGTACCCGCACCAGGTACCACAGGCCATCTTTCTTTGTCGTCATGAGCTCATGTGGTTTTAAAAAGAGACCAGATTCCACATATTGTTCAGGTGGCTCCGGAATAAGCATGACCTTTTCCACTGGGACCAAATCCGGGTGTATGCACCAGGCAGCAACCAGATAAATGCCACGGTTCCTCCCAGCAATGGTAATTGGAGCTTCCTCTTACTCACAGCAAGCCGGCCCCAGAATAATTTGAGCCGTCATCAAGTTTCTAGCATGAGCCGGGATCCCCTTAAGTTCAATTAAAACCTTGAAACGCAGAGAGGTGAGAGTACCAGTAGCCTGTCTACGCCAACGTTTCCAGATGAGCTGGAACGGGGCCTCAGCAGGTAAATTCGTGTGCAGGACTTGATTAGCAAGAATGCTGCTACGAAACTCAACCAAGAAGTCTTCAGGACTGAAGCGAAAGACCTGGTAATCGTCAGGTAGCAAAGTATAGAATTCTTCCAAGAGTCTGCTCACTTGCATGAGAGAAACGTTGGGGCGCGTACCCCCGACCATAGCGACCAAAGCATTGCCAGAAAGCAGCCTCTCTGCTTCATTAATCTCAGCTGAACGTGGCACAACACAGATTTCATAAGCAGGGCGGCGGGATGGATCACCAGAGGGGCGTGGAGAGGGGGGCGGGGACGATTTCTTCCGATCTTCACTCGACGATGGCGGCCCACAGATCGGCGGAGGAGAGGATGAGGGGCCGGTGGAGCGCGACCTGGCCGAGCCCGTCGCATCAGACGGTGGCGAGCGACCTCGCGACCGAGCCACGATGGGTGGCGCCCTTGACAACCACCTCGGAGCAGCGAGGGAGCGGTTGCGCTTGCAATGTCGGGCCTGGTGACCCTCCTGCTTGCAACGGAGACAGCGGGAGCGATTCCGGCAAGCCGCAGCCACGTGGTCCGTCGACAGGCAGTTAAAGCAGCGCCCCACCAAATCGGCCGGCACCTTACGGGGAGGAGGGCGCTGCGGGCGGTTCGTGCGGTGCCAGCTACCCCGCCGGCGAGCCTCCACCCAATCTTCGTCGGTCTCCCGAGGGCGCGGCCGCCCGGAGGGGCGAACAAGCACCGAAGCCGGACGCGTCCCCGCGAGCTGCAGTCCGCGGGCCGCCTCATCACGAATCTCCCTGACGGCCTCCCGAGCAGCCCGGCCCGGGGCACGCCTCGCATCCGCCATGAAGCCACTCGAAGGGCCCGAGCGGGGGAACAGATCTCGGCGAGGAGGAGGTTCTTCCGCGACCTTCTTTCCCTTATCACGCGACCCAATCGGCGCCGGCGGAGGAGAGCGCTCTTCATCCGAGGAGTCCGAGTCGTAGTATTGCAGCCACTCCGGCGTGGCCCCAGAGGGGCTCCCCGTCACCGCATTGTAGGGCTGGGCGAAGGGGTTGAGGGAGGATCCAGCGACCGGAGTAGATCTAGCGACCTGAGATCCAGCGTTCCGCTGAGGAGGAGCTGGAGATCTCGGGGGCGACCCTGCAAGCGACACCGCGACCGCCGCGGCAGCTAATGGCGGCAACAGAGGCGAGCCTGGCGGGGAGGCGTCAACCTCATCTTGTTCCCCAGCCCCGGGATCTGAATCCCGATCTGGGTCCATGGGGGCCTGTCGGAGAGGGAGAGACCAAAGCGAAAAGGGCGGGCGTGTGGTGGTGGGCGCCGGGGGCCGGAGTGGACCCGGCGCTTGAGCGGTGGCCGCCGGGCCCGGGGTGGGCACCGGCGCTAGCGGCGGCGCGCGGCGAGAGGGAGCGCGAGCTATAACCGCCAGTAGGGGGATTTTGCGGGCCAGGACAGCAACTTAGCTCCTGGTGGTTAGATGAAGAAATTTAATATATGTCTAATGAACTACTCCCTCCGTTCCAAATTATAAGTCGTTTTGGCAAATCTAGATTCATAGATAATAATATGTATCTACATATATACTTATGTCTAGATACATACTACTAACTATGAATCTTAAAATGCCAAAACGACTAATAAATTGAAACGGAGGAAGTAGTAGTTATGAGCGATGCTCCTCGGAATTCAAGACTTGCAGCTACAATCACCAACCATCGAGAGATCATAATATATGGTAACACTACCAGTGCTACCATCTAATTTTTTACATGCTTGGTTGTTGCTATTTGATATAGTCCGTGCAAGAGGCCGCGAGTGCGAGCGGGACGGTGAGAGCAGGGCAG
Organism: Echinochloa crus-galli; assembly: GCA_900205405.1. Lineage (NCBI taxonomy): Eukaryota > Viridiplantae > Streptophyta > Magnoliopsida > Poales > Poaceae > Echinochloa > Echinochloa crus-galli. Next base: position 3,913,212 of record OAMR01000002.1, on the reverse strand, counting down.
CCGCACGCGACCGCGCGGGCGAGCAGGCCCATGGAGCAGAACGGCCCGGCGGCCGGGCGCACCGACGTGCGGCGGCAAGCACGGCGTTCGGGTGGCGGCGCGAGCAGGACGGCCGGGCCGCCACGTGACCGCGCGGGCGGCCGCGCCGGAAAGTGCGGCGGTCGAGCGGCGGCGCGAGCGCGTTGGCATCCTCGGATCTCTAACCAAACAAGAAGATGAGATGTTTGTCTCTAAAATAGAGATGTCTCACCGTAGTAACTCTCAACTAAACACATCCTTATACCGACGAACGCTTAAATTGTGCTGACGGATATTTAATTGGCCCACCAGCACAAATACATCAGTGCTTGTGGGTCATAAGCGGCCGATCTCTTGATTTTTTTACTAGTGTAGCCAATATTAACGGTTAACATCATAAATAGATTTTTTTCGATAAGAGAAACTTTATTAATTTTAGCCAATTACATCAATAACATACAATTACACTAAGATCATTCTCGGTCTCTACCTAACTAAGATGCACACATCATAAATAGATAGTGACAATAAAAATGGTTTATGTGACGATGATGTCCCTAGCACGGTGCTATTGCAGATCCAAAACTCATTTGATTGTCGTTATACAGACCAAGATAATAATTTTGTCAGTAAAGATGCGGCATGCCTAAACGGAAACCCGCAGGGCGTCTCGTTGCTCAGGTCGGAACGAACCGTGCACCAAATTAAAACTCCATACAGAATGTGATGTGAAGGAACGAAATAGATCGACTGAACTGCACACTGTGCTGCCATGATATGTCTCTTGGGATATCATTAATTCCTACAAACCAACGAATAACAAGAGAGCTAGCATCCTACGGAAATAACAAGACACTGCACGAATTCGAACTACCACTGCGCCTCGATCATGCGGTCATACCACTGTTGTCTACCTGAAACGCGCGCGCGCATGCTGTTGGTGACACTTTCGGCATTACGACGATGACATCAGTGAGGCCCGGCGCACGCACAACACCCATATATGCATGGATCAACAAGAGTTCCCACAGGCATAACAGGAGCCCATTCAAGCCTTCTTGTGAGCCACTGAACACGGCGCCGCCGCCATGGAACGCACAACCTGAACCTTCACCATGGCAGCAGCGTGCTTTCACGAATCCGCCTTTACCATTCCTCGAACAGCTAGCGATGGCGTCTTTCTGTCATAGGAGTGCTACGGTTGGCCAAAGCGTAGAACCGGCGCACGCTCCAATGGATCTCCTGCCCAACGCAATGGTGCTAGATTCAGTATTGCTGCATGAAAAATCTCAGCTCGCATTCCCCATGCATCCCGTTCCTAGCTAGGCAAAATTTCTTGCCATGTCAGCTAATACGGACATTTCAGCCTTCTCACTACACTCCGGGTCATCTGATTCTGATGGTGTTCCTATTGACAAGTTTATATATACTAGCCAGAGAACACTCACAAGTGACAAACTTCAATTTATAGATACAAGGTAAATCCATGTCGGCTCCCTCTTGGCTTAGCTCGATCTCCCGGACACTGATGGGCAAAATAGGAGATGTAAATGTTGCCAGAAGTGTAGAACCGCCACACGTGATGGCCTCTGGTGGATCTTCTACCCAACAAAATGGAGCTAGATTCAACCTAGTTAGATCTTCGAGCTCAGCTCTCATTCCCCGTGCATCCCGTTCCCAGGCAAAATGTCTCGCTGGCCATGAAACTATCGCGCTATTTCAATCAACCTGCTTTGTCATCTAATCTGATTTATATGATCCTCCTGGTCACCCGGCTTTCAGAATTCCAGATGATGAGTTTGCTATATATGCTAACTAGACTACTGATAAACTTCAATAATTTCTTACAGTACCGGTTAGATGAACAGACAACTAAATATATGATCTCTCGGTGGTTGATGATAGACTGTAGCCGTAGACTTTGAAGTAGTCCTTAGTGCCTCCTATTCAAGTACTACAAAATATCAAAATTATTTCTCTATATAGCACTTTTTAACCAGTCAGATTTAAACAACGTGGCTAAAAGATGGACCAAATATAATAACTGTAATCCTTGTACTTTTATTAGGAAGGACAAGTATAACATACAACAGAGTTGGGCAAGAGCGCTCAAAAGCAGTGAAATTGGAGCAAAACCTTGTACACCTAACACGAGGATGTCATCAAAAGGTTGGGACGTAGAAATTTGACTTCCTTTGCTTACATACAATTGACGTTCAAGATGCTGTGTGCTAGTTCAAAAAATTGAAGTTCTGTAGAGATAATACAACATAGCGATAAATTTGACCTTAAAGCTAGGCCCTAGCATTCCAACAATGACCCTGCAGAATACTAGCACTAAAATGGTTATTTAAGCGCAGTATAAATGCGCATAAATGTATGCGTGAACTACCGCACAAAATAATGATTAAAGCCCTGGACACAAAAGGCTTTCCATATGGTGCATCCCAACGCAGCCGAGTAATCTTTGACACTGGCCAGAGCGGCCCAAGTACTAGTTGTTTTTGGATCATATACGCTGAGGACCCGTGCCGCCTCCACTCAGACAAACAATATATCCTCCTCCGGCCCAAGCGGGGTGGATCAGCTAGATTATTTGATCGAAAAAGCATATTACAGATGAATTTGGCTGAAATGCCCATGGTGGGAGCGAGACGCTGAAACTACCATTTATGAAGACGTTCCTAACAGGCAATTAGTGAAGCAATGAGCCATGGCCATGGACACAACATTTTCTCAAATTGTCCATGCATTCCATTCCCTGCGACGCACGTGGTTGGCCGCAACACATTTTCTCAGATGGCCATGACTTCCATAACATTGTGATTGAACCAGGAGATCGGACTAAAAAAATGAGGCACGAACTACCTACCACAATTTGCACAACGCATTGCAATTGCCTCATGTCCCCGCTGCTTCACAACGGCAGCAACGGAAATTTTCTATAGCCTGGGCCAACATACCAACTATATGACAAGCTCATATAAACATATTGGCCACTAATATATATAAGACACTGAAACTAAATTAAGTGTTAACAATTTATTTGCTCAAAAGTCTCTATCAGCATATCTGTGCAAAGGAGATGGTATGCAACCTTATGGTTATTATGAGGCAGCCGTTTATTTTTTGAGATTTAATGTTGTGAAGCGATCGAAGAAATGGCAGCTTGGTCAGGTTGATTTGAATAGTTGCCGCTCAATATAGCAAATCATTAAGTTGTCCTGGGTCCACCTCTAATGAGATTTGACAGAATGATTGAATCGAGTGATCAATTCATCGGAATGGACTCGATGGACGACTGCCGTGTGGAGACTCTGCGCAGCTCACCAAATTCCGCTTAGCGTCGAGAACTGTCGGCTAATGCGCCGCTGGCAAGATAAGCTGTCGTCACCTCTTGGCTTGGCTTCTGGACACTGATCGATGGCCAAAACAGGAGATGTAAGGTTCTCGCAAGTGTAGAACCGCCACACGTGATGGCCTCTGGTGGATCTTCTACCCAACAAAATGGAGCTAGATTCAACCTTGTTAGATCTTCAAGCTCAGCTCTCATTCCCCGTGCATCCCGTTCCCACGCAAAATGTCTCGCTGGCCATGAAACTATCGCGCTATTTCAATCAACCTGCTTTGTCATCTAATCTGATATGACCCTAGCTCCTGGTCATTCGGCTTTCAGAATTCCAGATGACAAATTTGTTATATATACTAGCCAGGTAGATGAAGAAACAACTACATATATATGATCTCTCGGTGGTTGATGATGGCTGAAGTCCTTAGTGCCTCCCTCCTTACTAGTACACATGCTTGTCATATTTATGATGACATACCATCAAGATCGCTCGCCGCTAAGAATGGCCTAATGAATTATCACCATCTGTCCTTTTTTATGTTGGACTACTATGTTTTTTTCAGAATGTAAACTGACAGTAACCAATGTGCCATCAAGGATTGATAGACTTTTTATAGTACTGATGTAATATTTAAGTAGTAATGTACTAACCATCAACATATAATTTCTCCAATTACCACTTAAAACCAACACGTCAACGAAGGATGTGGTACATATTCTGTATTGGTGATGTCATCGTATTCAAGTACAAAATATCAAAAGCCGAGTACTCAAGGTTAGTACGTGGTCATTTATAATCCTTGTACTTTTACAAAGGACAAGTATAACATACACTAGTAGAAAAAGGACTTTTCATCCTCTATAGTCCCGGTTAGGTTTTGAACCGAGACAATATGCTTTTAGTCCCGGTTCGTATTTTTCTAGGTTCAAGGAGGACCTTTAGTCCTGGGCGGAAACACCAACCGGGACTAAATGCCACACTTTAGTTCTTGGGACTAAAACTTTTAGTCCCGGGTGAAACCACCGCCCGGAACTAAAGGGTGCTTCACGAGCCTAGGACTAAAGGGTGATTCACGGGTTACAATAAAGAGAAAATATCCCACCTTCTGTCACATGTAATGTAGGTGGAGACTAAAGCCCGATTCTCCACCAGTGATATAACAGAGTTGGACAAGCAAAAGGTTGGGACGTAGAAATTTGACTTCCTTATTTGCTTATACAAAGTTGAGGTTAAAGATGTTGTGTGCTAGTTCAAATAATTGAAGTTTTGTAGAGATAATACAACATATATATAGAGCGGTTCGAAAATTTTGACCTGGTTCTGTTGGCCCTAGCTAGCATGACATTGCAGAAACGAGCACCAAAATGGTTAATTAAGCCGTAAACAAATGTATGCATGAACAATAAAGCGATGAGCCCTAGCCAATTAATTAAAGCCCTGGATACAGAAGGCTTCCATGGTGCATCGCAACAGCCGAGTAATCTTTGACACTGGACAGAGCGACCGAAGTTGTTGTTTCAGGATCATATGCTCTCAGGATCCGTGACACCTCCATCCAGACAAGAATCCTGCTCCCGTCATCGCTTACTGCTAGCGGATATTCCCATCTGTCTCCTCTAGGGCACCACGGCATGGAGTATCGTTTCGTCCACGAGGCCTGCTCGTTGTCGTCTGCCATGCCCTCCAAGAACCACAAGTCAGTGGATTCCTCCTCGATGTTGCGATGAAGTACGACCAGGCGGTCGCTGAACACGGCCAACCGGAAAAGATTCAAGTGGTGCACGGGAGGCAGCCTCTTGCCGGCGCGAGACCGGTGGCTGCTCACGGGGCCCTGGAATGGCATGGGCCTCCACTCCTCGGACGCCATGTCGAATGATGCGACGCAGTCTGGCCCTAGGTCCACAAGAGCCTCGCCGTTCACCATGAAGTAGGCCACTCCATCAACCACTGTTGTGCGGCACATCAACGGCACAACACTCACCGGACAGACCGGCTTCGCTCTCCACCTTGGTGGGTCGCCGCCGCCGCCGCCGCCGGCGAGCGTTATGACATGGCAGGTGTTGATGAAGCGGAGGGTGCGTTGGTGCGCGCCCAAGTTCATGCGGAGCACCTTGTACTCGTCGGTGGAGGGGACGTGCCCGAGGATGTACGCGGCCGCGGGCTCTTCGTCGTCGTAGTCTGTGGCGGCAGGCAGGACGGTGACCTCGCCGGTGGCGAGGTTGACCACGCGGGCCTCCCCCGACGTCTCCGACGACGCGCAGACCAGGTCACGGTGGGTGGTTATTAGGGGGAGGCTCTCGGTGGGCTTCGGGAGGCGTATGCGCCTGAGGACGGCGCCGGAGGCCACGTCCACCGCGTGGATCTCGCGGCCACCGTCGAGGAAGCCGGCGAGGAGCGGGTGGCGCGACGAGTGGGTGGCGGCGAAGAGACGGTCGGAAGTCAGAGAACGCCATGCACGGCAGACGAGGCGGAGGCGGCAGAGCGCGTCGGCCGGCACGTGGAGGAGGATCTCGTAGACGACGTCCGCGGGCAGCACTTCGCCGGTCGCGTCGTAATACGAACCCTTTGTGATGCCCCTCATCACAAACGGTTTTTGAACCCTTTGTGATGATGTGTATGGTACACATTCAAACCATATTTTGAAATAGTAAATGACTTCAAATCAAAAAGTGTTGAACTACAAAGTTGTATGGCTTCTCAAGATGCACAACTTTCACTTTGGTCATTTCTTCATTTGACAAATTCATATGAATATTGTTCATAAAATCCATCTCTCTATATCCGATGGATATTTTTGAAGCCGTTAACGAAGGAACTTTGGCTTGCCATTGTGGGTTTCATCTTCTTCACTGCCTTTGTTGTGTGGATGATTGAACGTGTCATTTGAAGTCATCTAGTTGCTAGATCTAAGTTTGAATATTCTCAAATTTAAAATTCAAATTTTGTAAACGGCCTCGGATGAAAAAACGAATGGTCAACATGAAAGTTGTAGGTTTCGAAAAGTTAGGAAACTTTGTAGTTCAACATTTTTTGATTTGAAGTCGTTTAGGGCCTCAAATAAGCAATTTAAACTCGGTCTGGTATAATATGATAGGAATCGGAACGCTATCTAGTCACAGGTGACGGACAGGTGGAGTGGTAGAGGAGGCTACGCGCGAGGGAGAGGTCGTGAGTTCGAACCCGGCCGGTCGCGGAGCGCGCGAACTATGCGCGAAAAAATGGCGCGACTTACAAACGGTTGGGAAAACGAACCGTTTATGATAGCCGTTTTGAACCGTTTGTGATGGGGGTGTGTGGAGTAGTGTCTTTACGCACGACGGCGCACGCCGACGGCGACGCCATATCGATCTATAGATTTTGTTGTTGATTGATTGGATTGGATCGGAGTATGTACGTAATCGTGATCATGTATTGCTCGTATTTAAGGTGGGAGAATCGTCGCGCACTCAGATTCGTTTGAGCGGGACTCATCGATCGGAGCTAGGATATTTTGGTTTGGATGGAACGCGCTGACAAGCTAGACCTGACCTTTTGCCCAAGTTATTAAGAAGGATCTCGACATAATACTAGCCCATTTCCCGCACACAGGTCCATGTTGATCTTAACGAGATGTTGGGGCGTGGCAATTTGGCGTCACATGCACGGTCAAACTGGCCCATGGGATCGCAGCCCATTTCCCGCACCACACACGACCCCCAGCCCAGCCCAGCCCACTACACCCGCCCCACTACCAATTCTTCAGCCCAGGAACGCTGTTTCTTCCCGTGCCTGTCATCCCTTAGCAGTGGACCCCACGTGGCAGAGACTGCAAGGGCCGTCTTCGGTGCACGCGACCCATCCGCCGCTCCGAGCCCCTTTTGGCGCGAGGATTTGGCGCCAAGCCGCCGCCTCCTTCCCGCCAAGACCACCCCACCCCACCCGGCCTGGCCGCCTACCCCTTCTTCTTCTTCTTCTTCTTCTTCTTCCCCATCCCCCAAAACCCTCACCACACGCCGAGACGCGAGAGCCAATCCCCAACCGCAAGTCCTAGCCCAGATCCAGAGGCTCGCGGAAGGCGCCGCCGTCGGCGATGGAGGCGTTCGGCGGATTCTTCGTTGACGAGAAGGCGGCGCGGGTGGAGAACATCTTCCTCGAGTTCCTCAAGCGGTGAGTCAGCCGCCGCCGCAGCCATTTCTAGGGCTTGTTCTGTTAGGGGCCCGTCCGGCTGACGAGTTGGGGTGGGTATCCTTGGATCTGCAGGTTCAAGGACTCGGGAGCCGCGGGGGAGCCGTTCTACGAGGCGGAGATGGAGGCGATGCGGTCGCGGGAATCCACCACCATGTACGTCGACTTCGGCCACGTCATGCGCTTCAACGACGTCCTCCAGAAGGCCATCGCCGAGGAGTACCTCAGGTAAGATTCGAGTTTCTTTCCATTTTGGCGTGGTCTGGTAGATTGGGGATCTGGGAAAATAAAGGCAACACAGCTTTGGTTCGGTTACTCGAATTTTTGAGTGAAATCGGTCTGGGTTTGTGTTTGAATGGACCCCAAGCTGGAGGAAAGATGGATATTCGATGGGCCTTTGGGGGATTTTTCAGTTAGATAAGTCAGGACAGTCCACATATTTTGATTGAATTTTTGGAGGAAGAGGTAAGCTTTCTGTAAACCTTTTGTGTAACTAATATTGAATTGCTTTACTTCTCTAGGTGTCATTCGGTTACACTAATTTGTTAGAGTTTGTGATAAAGTCTACACACTAGTCTGTGCTGTCTGTGACCTGTCAAACTTTGCTCAAAGGGCCTCCTCTTTTGTATCAGGTTTGAACCATACTTAAGGAATGCGTGCAAGAGGTTTGTGTTGGAGAACCGGGCTGGCGAGAACCGTGCCCCGATCATCTCGGATGATAGCCCCAACAAGGATATTAACATTGCCTTCTACAACATCCCAATGCTGAAAAGGTAGTGCCTGCTGCTCCAAGAGATGTTTTGTCCATTAAGCAAGTTCTTTCTTTTTGAAATGAAAACAAAAGCACTGTGTTCTTGTGCTTCAGTATGGTTAATGCACAATTGACATGTATTTGTTCACTAAAATATTAAGTGCCAAAGGGTCAGATCAGGGGTAGCAATTACTTTTACTGTCATCTGCTTCTGTGGATGTACATCTAACTTCAAGATCTTCTGCAATACTCTCATGGATTATGTGAACGCTAAAATTGTAAGATAGTCAGCCAAAGCTTGATTGAAACTACTGTTATGGCAGGCTGAGGGAGCTTGGGACAGCGGAAATTGGGAAGCTTACATCAGTAATGGGTGTTGTGACACGGACGAGTGAGGTGCGGCCTGAACTATTGCAAGGCACCTTCAAATGCCTCGAGTGTGGGAATGTTGTGAAGAATGTGGAACAGCAGTTCAAGTACACTGAGGTTGGACCTCTGAACATCATAACCCCCATTGTCCTTTTGCTAATGCAATGTATCTGATGGGTTCTTATACCTTTTCTATAGCCAATAATATGCGTCAACGCGACATGCCAGAACCGATCAAAATGGGCCCTTCTCCGCCAGGAGAGCAAATTCACAGATTGGCAGAGGGTGAGAATGCAGGAGACATCAAAAGAGATACCTGCTGGTTCACTTCCTCGCTCCCTGGATGTCATTTTGCGGCATGAGATTGTTGAGAAGGCTAGAGCTGGAGACACGTGAGGAAGCTTCTTCCTGTTTTACTTTATTCCTGCTCCTTATAATGAATTCGTTTGATTGAATGTTCCCTTTCTGGCATATTTCAGGGTTATATTTACTGGAACTGTTGTCGCAGTTCCAGATGTAATGGCACTAACTTCACCTGGTGAAAGAGCAGAGTGTCGCCGGGAAGCTCCTCAACGAAAAAACGGAGGTGTTCAAGAGGGTGTAAAGGGCTTGAAGTCCCTTGGAGTTAGGGATCTCTCTTATCGCCTTGCTTTTGTTGCAAATTCAGTGCAGGTAAGAACATTTTTCAGCACAGAAGTTTCATGTGATTAATGAGTTTTAGTATTTTTTTAATCACTGCACTATATTTTATCTTAAATGTTATTAGGTGGCAGATGGCAGGAGAGAAGTGGACATCAGAGATCGGGACACAGATGGTGATGACAGCGAACGACAAAAATTCACAGTAAGTTAAATTTGCAAAATTTGCAATCTTAAAACTACTGTTTTCTTCCATAGAGGAAATAGGAGGATTGTCCTTTCTGAAAACAGAAATTGCAGAAATATTTCTCCCATGCTTTGAAACTATTTGTGCTGTCATCTTATAGCTGGTTGTAATGGTTGGTTTAACCATAGCTACTTTGTGCATGCAACCTAAGGTCCTATAAATCTTTTCAACTCGTAAACTGTTGTAGGCCCATTGTTAATTTTGTGTTTTAGTGTGAATTATTACTTCGATACGAGCTCTTATCTATTCTACTTTCCCATGGCTGTATTCGAAACATTTCCTTTTAGCTTCTAACATATTGGTTGTTACATTAATGCTTGAAATAATCTCTCTTTAACAGGAAGAAGAGGAAGATGAGGTTGCTAGGATGAGGAACACTCCTGACTTCTTTAATAAGATAGTTGACAGCATTTGTCCTACCGTCTTTGGTCATCAAGAAATTAAGAGGGCAGTCCTACTTATGCTTCTGGGTGGTGTTCACAAGATAACACATGAAGGAATCAACCTTAGAGGTGACATCAATGTCTGTATTGTTGGCGACCCAAGCTGTGCAAAGTCTCAGTTCCTAAAGTAAGCATTGCTATCCTGCTGTTGCCATTTTTTAAAATGTTGTTTCCTGGGGCTATTGTGAACTTTTATATATAAACTTAGTACTTTTGCTTCACAAGACAATTTTTTCATAAATGCTAATCCTGTCTTTGTGGTGGCAAGGAGTGGCAAAGCATGTTACTTTTCAACTCACTTCTATGTGCTAATGAATATATGTTGGTCTCTGACTCCTTGAACATTGAACAGTAGATGATAATATGCAATATTTATGTTAAAGTCTTCTTAAGTATTCTTGTTTTAAATTTTTGTTTTAAGCAGACCCTCTATTTGATTATTAAGTTGAGTTCATCCCTTCATGTGTCACAATGTTAAAGTGTGGTTTTCAATCCCATGCTCAGATACACCGCTGGTATTGTTCCAAGATCTGTTTACACGTCAGGGAAGTCATCATCTGCTGCCGGTCTGACCGCAACTGTTGCTAAAGAACCAGAGACTGGTGAATTTTGTATTGAGGTACTACCAAATATAAGCAATAGTCCATTTTATCGGTGCAAATATTGTTGAATGCACACAAGATGTTGAGAGGTCAGCATATGCTGGTTTGACCAGTGGAAACCATTGAAAAGTTGAAATGCATGCACATAAGCCTTCCACGGCAACATTTCTACTTATGAGAGTTTGCTTGCATTAATTCATCTGAACGATGAACTTTATGTAATAAATTCTTAAACTAGCAAATTTTCTCATAGGATCTACAATGTATATTCTATATTATATCTTGGAATTTTATTGTTTATGTCTCTTGCTGATTCTGATGTTTGCTTGATGCTCCCCCTGTTATTTATTGCAGGCAGGTGCTCTAATGTTAGCTGATAACGGCATTTGCTGCATCGATGAATTTGATAAGATGGACATTAAGGACCAGGTAGGTTTACCTATACGGCTGTACCTGCTGTTGTCTTTCCCTTTCTTTTCCTCACTGATTTGGAAGTTTAAGCAGTGCCTGTTTGATACATCCATTGTAGGTTGCTATACATGAAGCAATGGAACAGCAAACCATTAGCATAACAAAAGCAGGAATACAAGCCACTTTGAATGCACGAACTTCAATTTTAGCCGCAGCAAACCCAACAGGAGGCCGTTATGATAAGTCTAAACCACTTAAGGTACATCAAGAGCACAAGTTATATTTCATCCCATGTGCTTTCAAATTTTGTATGTTTATATCTGAGCATAACGTATTATGATGTGAAAACTAAAGAAATTGTTAAAAATCTAATATTTTTCTCCTGCTGCAATTGCAGTACAATGTGGCATTGCCCCCAGCTATTCTTTCAAGATTTGACCTGGTGTACATCATGATCGATGAACCTGATGAAAACACTGACTACCACATTGCTCATCACATTGTAAGAGTCCATCAGAAACGTGAAGAAGCACTTGCCCCTGCATTTAGCACTGCAGAACTGAAGCGTTATATTGCGTTTGCGAAGTCTTTGAAGCCTCAGGTTCGCCTCTTTAGTGCTCTTGGAAAATGGACTTTTAACTTCTCATCAGCTTACAGTTATTTCTTTATTTCATTGCAGCTGAGTTCAGAAGCAAAGAAGGTTTTGGTGGAGTCATATGTTACCCTTCGTAGAGGTGACAGTACTCCTGGAACCAGGGTTGCTTACAGGATGACAGTTAGGCAATTAGAAGCATTGATTAGGCTATCAGAAGCTATTGCTCGAAGCCACTTAGAAAGAACTGTAAGTGCACTACTTCACATGCACTTTGTGGGTCATGTTTTCTTTTACCACAGCTCTATTTATTCTGATAGAATAAACTGTAATCATTTGCACTATCATGGACAGTATGATCTACTTGTATTGGTCATCATTTCCATGATTGTGTGACTAACTTCATTTGGTCTTGAAATGTTTTAGGTTCTCCCGGCTCATGTCCGACTGGCAGTTAAATTGCTCAAGACATCAATCATCAGGTGAGTTTGTTGAGTTGTTGACCTTTTTCTATGAAATTGATACGTGCATAGTGATGTTGCCAATGCTGAAGCTTATTGATTTTCTGTAGTGTTGAATCAAGTGAAGTTGATCTCTCTGACTTCCAAGATGCTGAAGATGGAACAAATGTACCTTCTAATAATGATGCTGAACAGCCAGCTGAAGCAGATGCTGCTCCTGAGCAACAGGGTGCAGGTGGGTTCCAAATGTTAAAAACTGAAGATAACTGTCTTTCGTATTTAGTTTGTTTCTAACCATTTTGTTATTTCTTTATATCAAAATTCTAGAAAATGACCAAGCAGCAGATAACGGTAAGAAGAAATTGGTAATTACTGAAGAACACTTCCAGAGAGTTACCCAGGCCTTGGTTATGAGACTACGGCAGCATGAAGAGTCCGTCACGAAAGATGGTACTTTTGGAATACTTGTCTTAAGCTTTTAGTTAGACTCATCTCTGATCATGCATCTTTATCCTAGCAACATTGTCCACCTCAAAACTTATCCTTAGTTGCTTAAAGTAAGAATTGTGACACCCAAATTTCCTTAGTAATGAACTAATGACCCAGCAACAGAGACAGGGGTTATCTTCCCTTTTTATTCTGGCTTTTGGGAGACATGCTTTGTTGCTTTGGTTGCAGTATGTGGAAAAACAGTTTGAGCAACTCTGGTGCCTGGTGGGCTCTAGTTTAATTAACACGTGTTTTACAACTTAACCACAATAATTTATTGATTCTCATCCATTTCTTAGGAACTAGAATGATTTGATGACATGCAGCTCTAGAATGATTCCATGCTATTTACAAGGATCACGTCCTTTTCGATTTTGTTAACTCTTCTATCAGCATCTTTGTTCTGTGGCATTCAAATTATCTGTTATGTTTTCATGTTGCTTATTCAACCTTTGGTGATGCAGGAGATGGTCTTGCTGGCATGAAGCAAGGGGACCTCATCATCTGGTATGTTGAGCAGCAGAACGTGAAAGGTGCATATAGTTCTACTGCAGAGGTAAAGGAAGAAGTGAAGTGCATCAAGGCCATCATAGAGGTGAGTCCTACACTTCCCTGTGTGGAGTATGGTTTGTTAATTTCCAAACTTGACTGCATTGGGAAAAACAATTCCAAAGTAGCATAGCTTGACTGTCCTAGCATATTACTAAACCTCCTGATATATGTGCATCTGCAGAGGCTTATACAGCGGGAAGGCCACCTCATAGTCATAGATGAGGGCACGGCAGCCGCAGCCGAAGACGGCACCGGCGCGCGAAGAACATCCGAGAGCAGAATACTGGCAGTTAACCCCAACTATGTTATCGATTAGCAACAGCCTGGAACCATTCCGCTAACACGAGTCAGTTGATGTGGTTAACCAACAGTAGCGAGCTCCCTTTGCCATGATCTGGCATTGTTGTACCATCTCCATCTCTGACGAGCTCTCTGCAATGGAGTCGCATGATCTCCCAAACTGTATAATTGGTCTCCACAACTGTATAATTAGCTTCTTGAATGTAGGTTTAGTGAGGCGTGATCATTATCATCTGTAGTGTACCTCTGTAATTTTTGACCGTGTGACGATTGTGGAAACAATGAGAAGCAGCGTAATTAATTTGGTTCATCTGCATCGTATGCGATAGCTGTGCTGATTGGCAAACACTCTTAACAGACGCAGAGAAATCCATCTAAGTTTGGCCAAACTAAATGAGATGATAATACTTACTATAGGTTTTAAAGTTGTTTCATCTTCGAGAACTGAGAAGCTCTGCCGGCGGGGAACATAAGTTTTCTAAGGTTTATTTTGTATTTCTTCCTCCATTTCAAATTATTAGTGATTTATTTAAGTTTCTTCTCCGTCAAATTTGGGATTCGGAGGTGGGACCCGGATGCAGGGTCCAGGCGCCGCCGCAACCGCAAGTCCATTTTTATTTATTTGCAGACAAAACTGGCGGGTCCCAGCTTCAGAACTTCCGCACCGACTCCGCCCACGCCACCGCACCGCCGCGAGCGATGTCGTGCTGGGCCGCGGGCCGCCGCTCGTCGGCCATGGCGGAGAACGCCGGCGCGGGGGGCGCCAATAATAAGCTGGTGGCGGCGCGGGCCGGGAAGCGCTTCGCCCTCGGGGACCTCACCAACGTCTTCCGCGGCGGCCGCGGGAGGTCGTCTGGCGCGGCGAGTTCCAAGCCCGACGCGGTACGTACGGCTCTTCCCTTTGCGCGCTCCGACGATCGGGGGCGGGCGGGGCGTTCCCCTGGTCGATTCGTCGCCCCGGGAGCGGGCGGAGCTTGGGTTCTCGCTGGTTAGAGGGAGTGGCGCGTAGGAATTTGCCGC
>OAMR01000002.1:3862958-3886759 GCA_900205405.1 Echinochloa crus-galli | reverse complement strand
CGGGCCGCCGCTCGTCGGCCATGGCGGAGAACGCCGGCGCGGGGGGCGCCAATAATAAGCTGGTGGCGGCGCGGGCCGGGAAGCGCTTCGCCCTCGGGGACCTCACCAACGTCTTCCGCGGCGGCCGCGGGAGGTCGTCTGGCGCGGCGAGTTCCAAGCCCGTCGCGGTACGTACGGCTCTTCCCTTTGCGCGCTCCGACGATCGGGGGCGGGCGGGGCGTTCCCCTGGTCGATTCGTCGCTCCGGGAGCGGGCGGAGCTTGGGTTCTCGCCGGTTAGAGGGAGTGGCGCGTAGGAATTTGCCGCGGGTTCTGGTGCACGCACGCCGCGTTTGATGTTGAGATAGTTGGTTCGAGCAATTTGGTTCGCATTTCTAGGGTTCGTGCCGTTTCGGTCCTCTTCTCGATCGAAATGATACGGCTGCCTGATTAGTGGTTATCTAGTGGCTCATGCTGATTCCGCACTTGCTCGATCAATTGAACACCATTTGCTGACTTCTCGAGAGACAGAGAGAGGTTGATTTTCCTTTTTCGCTGCTTAATTTTTTCAATGAACTACCTGGTCCTGTTCCAATGGTCTTAATGCAATATTGTGGTGTTCTGGTGTGTACTCGTGAGAGATATTTTGCTGCTTCAGGAATTCAGTAGCAACGTGCAAATTTAGCTTTTCTGGCAGGTTGGGGGTTTCAAAACCAATTACGTCACCCTAATAGGCCATGTGTTAAATTCAAAAGAATAGGCCGTGTTTTTCTTTGTTTTGTGTTCAGTTTCGAATCTTCCATTTGCAATGCATTGCTCTAGTGATGTTCATATGCTTAATTGCCTATGCAATCTCTGTTTCACCATTTTTTATTGTTTCAAAAATGAACTTGTTCAGTAAACATTAATTTTTCCTCTTACTGCAGAAACCCAATTCAATCAAATCAGTTGATGCGAAGAATAAGGGATCCTTTGCAAGCCTGCACAATGTGAACACGGAACGGGGTTCTATCAGAAAACCGACCTCCGACCAATGTGATTGGGCAGTCACACACCATGACAGTGTCGTCCATAAGGAGAATGGATATGTACCTTCCATGCCTAATGTTGTACCAGCAGGTGGAAGCTCACCTGGCCTGTCCGAAGATTCAATATCCATGGAGGATGCTATGTCAATATGCAACTCAGTTGAAAGCTCTGATGTTGATTTCCTTGATGATGCGGACTCTTCAATGGCAGCTTCGTCTTTACATTGTTGTGCCAATGATAAGCTTCATATATCAGATAGTAAAGGAGTTGCAGGTTTGTTCATTTTTCAAAATTGGGGCAGTTCTGGTTAGGCTTTTTTAATTTTTTGTGCATTGTGTTCAACATTTTAAACATACATAGTTGTTTATTGCTGCAGCATTCAACTGGAGACAGCATAGTCCTATCCCCATGAAAGCTGAGAACACCTCTGACCTTGGCAACAACTATGAGGATCCACAACGTTGTGCCACTCTTTCCTATGAAATTTATGAGAACTTGCGAGAGGCTGAGGTGACTCACTCCTGCTCATGCTCTTGCTTATGATATATGTGTGTATCCTGAGTCTCAAGTAGTAGCTGGAGTATGGATATTGAGTAATTCCTGAGAAACTGATTGCACTTTGTTTTGTGCTTAAGCTGTTATACTGGTTGGAATGCAAGAATGATAACAGGTGGCCAGGTGCTCAAATAGCAGCATTTTCCATGTACATTGTCTTAAACATACAATTCTTAGTTTTCGAGAAAGGGTTAGGTTCTAGGTTGATAACAGGTGGTTTACTCACATCTCTAAAATTTCTGGATTGCCTCATCATTATAGTTTGTGTAACTCCACATTCGATTTTGTAAATTTTGTGTAGCTGTGTTAAGAACATTACAGTGTTTGCACATTGAAGTTTTTGTTTCGTTGCTCCAAGCTGTCCATTTACTTGCTTCCATCATTAAGCAATTGCTTCCCACATTAACCTTGTTGTTTTTCTTGCAGACTAGAAAAATGCCCTCAACAAATTTCGTGGAAACCATTCAGACAGATATTAGCACGACCATGAGGGCGATGTTAATAGACTGGCTTGTAGAAGTAAGCATTTCCACTTAAAGAGAAACACATGTTTTGGCAGATAAATAAACCAATAATGACCCTGCTTATTTTTGTACATTCTTGCCTTTTATCAATTCAGGTCACAGAAGAATATCGTTTTGTTCCAGAAACCTTATACCTCACAGTCAATTACATTGACCGTTATCTTTCTGTCAAAGAGATCAGTCGGCACACATTGCAATTACTTGGTGTTGCCTGCTTACTTATAGCTGCGTAAGATCCAAAGAGTTTATGTTAGCCAATTTCTATTTTTTTCAATGCCCTGTTCTCATATTGTGCTGTTAATATGGTGAACCTTCAGGAAGTATGAAGAAATATGCCCACCTCAAGTAGAAGAGCTCTGCTATGTTACTGATGATTCATACACTAAGGAAGAGGTACATGGCTCAGTGCACTTCCCTTATCCTTTCTTAGTTTCATCTTTTGACACATAGTTAAACAGGTTTTGCAAATGGAAGCTTCTGTCTTGAATTACTTGAAGTTTGAGATGACAGTACCTACACCAAAATATTTTTTAAGGTAGTATCCTTTGTTCTTGTAAAAATTATCACGCCTGTACTTACTGATACTACATGTTTTGTTATTTTTTACTAAAGGAGATTTGTACATGCTGCTCAAGTGATTGACAAGGTACTTATATTTCTTTACTGGTTTGCAGTTCCTGCCAATTCTATGCACTGTCACAACTGGTTGAAACTTCTTTTTTCTGTAGGGCTCATCTCTGCATCTTGAGCTCTTAGCTGAATACATCTGTGAACTGTCACTTCTGGAGTACAGTTTGCTTTGCTATCTACCTTCATTGATAGCTGCATCTTCTGTTTTCTTGGCGAGGTATATCCTTAAGCCAGTAAAGAACCCATGGGTATGTGCTGCAACCTTCTATATCTTTTTGTGCATCTTCAGTGGAAAACTGAATGCGTTAGCTAACATTTGCATCCATTTTTAATTGAAAGCAGAATTCCTCTCTTTCTTACTGCACGCAATACACACCATCTGAGTTGCGTGGTTGTGTAAGGGTACTACTCCGGCTCTTCCGTTTTGGCCCTGGAAGAGATCTTCCTGCAATCAGAGAAAAGTACAGTCAGCATAAGGTGATTGTTTCAAAGATTTGGTTATCACCGATGAGATTTATTTACTTTATTTCCTATACTCTGATTCTAAATGTCTTACCCTCCTCTATCTGCTCACAGTACAAATTTGTAGCAAAGAAGTACTGCCCGCCATCAATACCCCCACAGTTCTTCCAGGATGCGATCAGTTAGAAGCCGAGATTATTACTTCTAGTTATTCAGTGAAGCCTTTCTGCGTCCCATGTGTGAGACTGATCTGTACATGTTGATGTGCATGCAAGGCATGTGCATGCCCTTGTGTTTAGCTGATTGATAGATGTACACAAACTGCAGATAGAAACGGTGCAGCTATATCTTTCCTGTGGCAGTGTTTTTTGAACGGATGGCGAAAGCTTACGCTTTTCCAAATTTTTATTAGAAGAAGAGAGTTGGCCCTGTTTATAAGGAAAACCGGGCCCGAAAACCATACAACTTCGGTCCGAAGACCGTACAACTGGAGAGGTATCATACCATCTCACACAACTTCGGTCCATCGACTGCACTACTCAAGGGGTAGAAAACCCCGAACAACTCTACAACTCTTGTCCGCATACCATACAACTCCGGTGGGTTGGATTGAGGATCTTATTTTCCTCCCGTTGATTTGTAGCACGGCAGATGTACTTCTGGACGGATACAGGATGGTAGGACGGGACATGGGACAGGATCACCGGATTGGGACGTCGACTCGAGCCAACTCTGCTCGGTCGGATTGGGACATCGACACGAGCAACCAAACACAACTTTCACTGATTGAAAACTCTCTTCTTCTCTACTCTAACTTCCACTTACTCAAACCACTACCTCACTACAACCATCACTCCACTGGAAAGCCATCATCACCGCAACACAAGCAAATGCAGCTCATCTTTTTTTCTGTTTTTTTTGACTCATGAAGGGAAGGAAAAAGAAAAAAGAGCTCCAAGCCAAAAGCCGAACCGGGAAGCCGTTGGAGATGCCTGGTGTCGTCTCCAGGAAGAACACGACGCCGATGGCGCCGTCGACACCAGCCCAAGAAGGATTGGGTTTTCACCCCATCACCCAGCAAGGTAGGTCGACGAGACAGGACGCCTCTAGGGAGGGAGCGGTGTCCGCAGACGTCGCCGCCCTAGCTTTCGCAATAGCCTCAACGACCCAAACCACAGCCACCAGCTCCGATGCAAGACGACCAAAGCCGCGAACCACGCCGCCACGACGTCACCAACGCGCACCAAGCCGTCTCCGACCACGCCACCACGGCGTCGCCGAAGCACCTCCGAGGGAGCCCAGCAGGTCGGCCTACGTCAGGACCCTAAACCTAGTACAGATAGCGATACACTTAGGCTCCCCGGACCCGGATCGTAACGTTTAACCTTCAACGGCAATAAATGCAATAATGTATAAAAAAATCTGCAGACTCGTGTGTGCTAAATGTAATGTTTAATGTTGTGCTCGACACACTTTGCTGCCGTGGGTGCATTAACGCAGTTACTGTCTCTCCGAGGTGCAGTTGTAACTTATCCTCCTTTCTTCCTAAACTAGTGATTGACGCGCGCTGTCAGACGGGGATGTGATATCATATACTGAATTTATAGCATAAAATATTTTACTATGAACTTGTTCATTAGGCTATAGATATGACATCACAAAAGTTCGCCAGTTTTCCGGTGGCAGTGTTGTGCTTTCTTCAGGCATAACCTAATACTTAGTTGATGTGGTCTTCTTTTCCCACCCTTGTAGTGTTGCATCCATACTGTAGGTGTAGGTTTACCAAACTTGTATCATATGGTTCTGGACCTGGCTCATATATACAAAAGATATATAGTCTGGATAAAGATAATGTGGAGTCATTGCTATCTTCTGTTGTTCTGAACATTCTGTTCTGGAAGCTGACAAATGTATCATTCAGTTCAGCAAACAGGAGCAAATTATTTCTGCTAATGAAATATTGGGGAGGTAACTGTGCAAAGAAACCGATCGGGTTACTATTGCTCATTCACAAATTATTTTAAAAGTTATGCTTTAATATTTTGTCCTTCTTTGCTGTTAATTATTATGTTGATGGGATTTTAAGGGTCTTTGGGATGCATTAATGGAAGAAAAAAAAATGCAAAATGTGCTAGAGCTTTGTAGACCTATAGGTCGTTTCGATCTCATAAAGCTGCCTATATTTGCATTTGGATTTTTTAGTCGTACATTTAGAAAGGTAAGAGTCATAGATCATGTTAAAGGTTTAGAAATTTGGATCGTTAGTGCATTTTAGTCTTGTCAACAATGAAAGTTAACAGTATAGACAAACAGGAGCGTTGTTGAAACGATCGTTTCTTAGGAAGAAAGAGAGACCGACCGTAGTCATCACGTGAGCATTTGCTAAATTTAGCTATGGCTTCTTCGTTGTCTACTCGCCCTCCAACCCACGGATTCCTCTCACAACCCCACGAATCCAAGCCCATGTTTGCAAAGCATTTTTCACTCTTTACCTCCCACGCTCAAAGCGAGATAGATCCTCCAGGGCGTTTTGGTGCAAACCAACAATTGCATAACGCAATTTCCCTGGATCATGTCAAAACGCATAGGTCTCGTTCAAGAGAAATGCCAAGGCGCCTAGGACCTTCTGTCGATTCCTTTGATCTTTTCAGGGGTGTCATATGAAGCATTACTATCTGATTCATTTGCCTCCGGAACGAAGCATTCATCAAGATTGGAAATTATCAGGTTTGTGCTTCTTACTCGGTCACCATTTTGTTTCAAATATTCTTTTTGTTTGATTGGAGTTGGGATTGATCAATGGGCTAGCGAATCCTTATAATTTCTAAAAAAAAAATGTTTGCTCCTCATCTGCCATGACATGATTACAGATTCAGCTAAAGGATGAACAGAAGAAGAATCAGCTTCCCATCAGATATGCTGTTGATATATACTCTGCCATGCTTGTAGTTTCAGACGATAGATTGAACTTCCCATCAGGGAGCACGGCATGGACTTCAGCCCTCAGAAGAAGAAAGGATCCGAACACGATCACAGCAGCTTCGACCACGACGACGACGACTATGACCATTTCAGAGCTGAATCCACCACCTCCAAGCCGCCGTCGTCGGCGTGTCCACAGGACAACAGATCAAAGCCCAAGAACAAGGCGGCGGATCAATTAGACAGCAAGCCGAGCCACCTCGCCGGCGCGGGGACTAACGCGGTGCCGCCGCCGCATACCTCTGAACCCACAGGCAACGCGATCGCCGCCTCCGCCGCGGCGGCGGGCAACAACAACAACACCAACAATGCTGCTACCGAAGCCGCCGGCAATGGCGGCATCGGCAGCTTGCCTGACGGCGGCGGCCCGCGGAGCAACAGCATGGAGAGCAGCGGCGGCGGCCCGCGGAGCAACAGCATGGAGAGCAGTGGCGGCGGCGGCGGCACCACCGCGACCACCACGACGTCGGCGCACGTCCGGCGGCACACCGGCGGCGACAGCCGGTGGGACGCGATCCAGCTGGCGACGACCCAGCAGGAGGCGCCGCTGAACCTGTGCCACTTCCGGCTGCTGAAGCGGCTGGGCTATGGCGACATCGGCAGCGTGTACCTGGTGGAGCTCCGGAGCACGGCGGCGGCCTTCTTCGCCATGAAGGTGATGGACAAGGCCTCCATCATCAGCCGCAACAAGATGGCGCGCGCGCAGACGGAGCGCGAGATCCTGGGCCTCCTGGACCACCCCTTCCTCCCCACCCTCTACACCCACTTCGAGACCGACAAGTTCTACTGCCTCGTCATGGAGTACTGCAGCGGCGGCAACCTCCACTCCCTCCGCCAGAAGCAGCCCGGCAAGCACTTCACAGAGCCCGCCGCCAGGTTCTACGTCGCCGAGGTGCTCCTCGCCATGGAGTACCTCCACATGCTCGGCATCGTCTACCGGGACCTCAAGCCGGAGAACGTGCTGGTCCGGGAGGACGGCCACATCATGCTCTCCGACTTCGACCTCTCGCTGCGCTGCACCGTGTGCCCCACGCTCGTCAAGTCCTCGTCGGTGCACTCTACCGCCGCCGCCGGCGGCGGCGGTGCTGGCGGCGGCGGCGGAGGAGGTGGCGGCAGCGTCAGCAGAGCGGACGGCGGCGACGGCGAGGTGCTGACCGCCAACCAGGGAGGGTGCATCCAGCCGTCGTCCTTCTTCCCGCGCATCCTGCCGCGGCGCAGCCGGAAGCCGTCCAAGAGCGAGCTGGGGCTCGGCGGGGGGCCACCGGCGGTGGAGTTCAACGCGGAGCCGACGGACGCGAGGTCCATGTCGTTCGTCGGCACGCACGAGTACCTGGCGCCGGAGATCATCCGCGGCGAGGGCCACGGCAGCGCCGTCGACTGGTGGACGCTCGGGATCTTCCTCTACGAGCTGCTGCACGGATCCACGCCGTTCAAGGGCGCCGGCAACCGCGCCACGCTCTGCAACGTCATCGAGCAGCCGCTGCGCTTCCCCTCCGACGCCGGCGCCGGCGCCGGGCCGCCGACGAGCTCCGTCGCCAAGGACCTCATCCGCGGCCTGCTCGTCAAGGAGCCCCAGAAGAGGATCGCCTTCACCAGGGGCGCCACGGAGATCAAGCAGCACCCTTTCTTCGAGGGGGTCAACTGGGCGCTCGTCAGGAGCATGACGCCGCCGTCGGTGCCGGAGCCGGTGGACTTCCGGCAGTACGTAGCGGCCAAGGAGAAGAAGGCGGCCGAGACGGCGGAGGCGGCGCCACCGGCTGGTCCAGCCGCCAAGACAAACTCCGGTGACTCTTATACGGATTTTGAGTACTTCTAGGACCGACCTACTGTTGACGACACATGCGTATTCTCACGACTTACTGTACAAGGTTAGGTTATCTTGATCGAGGGTTGCCGATGCAACTTTTAACTTGTGATATATATATATATATATATAGTACTATATCTGTCTCTTATACAGGAATAACTATTCTGTACCCCCACCCAGCCGGCCGCGCCCCAACCGGCCACCGAGCCCTCGTCGCCCGCACTCCGTTGGTTTAGCGGCTCTTTTTCTTTTCCGGTTTATTTATCCCACGATTTCAACTCGATGCGAACGTGGTCCCTCAACCTCCGGTCAGTTCTATCTTCGCACGATTCCGCCGCCGCCCTGTCGCTGCCGCCGCCGCCGCCCCTCCAGCTCCTCACTCGCGGCGCCGCCCATGCCCTTTTTTCGCGCCCCGGCCTACTTGACGCCGCTCTCACGCCGCAATCGCCATCATTGGTGGAGAGTGGCCGGCGCAAGCTGCGTCGCTAGGAGTCCAGCGTGCGGTAGAAGGCGGGCGTGCGCCGCTCCCCTCCCCGCCCCCTGCTCTTTATCCACTCCCGGCCTCCCCTCCGCCCTCCAGCTCGTCTAGCCAGTGACGGCGTCGACGTACTCCTGCCGCCCCCTTTCCGGGTCCCCTTTCCGGGTCCGTTCTCCTGCGTGAGGTGCGGCCACTCCGCGGTGGCGCCCCATCTGCCTAGCGAGCTGCCCGGTGCCCGGCGGCCGGCGTACCTACCTCCCGGTGGAGATGTAAATTCCTTCCCTGTACTGCCGTGCTCTCGCATCTCCTTGTGAGGCGCATCAATCAAGTGGAATTCCAGGTACAACTATGTGCACTGGATCTGTCAATTCTTTTTTGATCTTGCATTAGACTAATTGATTTCAGACACATACAGACAGATTGGAGTTCCTGGGGGAATGAATTGATTTCTCGATATATATATATTTTTTAGATCAAAGGAAGAATTGTATTATATCAAAGTCGAGTACATCATCAAGTTACAAGCACTCTCAATGTACTCACAGTCTAAGCAGCTCCAAATCTCAATTCCAAACCTATGTAAAAAAGCAACTAGAAGGCCGCACAGGCATACGCTCAGCAAACAGGCTGAGAACAATCGCCCAACGAACGACGACCAACATCCCTGTAGGCTGGAACGAGCACAATCTTCTTCTTCCTTCTTGCGTCTTTCTTCCTCATCTTTATGTCACCGATAAGGAAGAGAGACTGATCCCAATCTATCTGACCCAAGACTGATCGACATTAGCTCGGGGGACAGACCTATCCTCCCAAGCCTTTCATCATTGGAGGCTTGGAGCCATTGTTACTCATATTAGTGCAACCCATCTCCCAAAGATTTTCTCATATATCTAGGCTGGGAGATCAAGTAAACCAACACAAAATGTGATAGCGGTGGTTGTTTTTTATATGTGTTTCACATATGTACCTATTGGTCAGCTGGGCTCTATGCAGGATATGCAAACGGCAGGATATGCAAACGGGCAACTATTGGTCAGCTGGGCTCTAAACATGATATGCAGGCATGTGCAAGTAAGCACACAAGATTGCTAGGCCCGCCTGCAAAAGAGATGGCCAAGTGAGCACCTACAGATACCTGCATTTTGCTCATGGGCTTAAACCCTCCATCCTACAAAGCCAGCAAGCTTAGCAAGACAGCCCACAACAACCACACGCATATGTTTGGCATGTTGCCTGCAAGGACCATGAACAGGGCAATTGCCACAACCAAATTGACATCATAGACTCATCCAAATATTCGTTCAAGGAGTGCGCACCGGCGGCAGGACCTAGGTTCCTAGGGCTTGGCTACTTCGCCGGCGATCTGTGCCGACGAAGGTTTTCACCGACACCAGTCTTCCTCCTCGCATCCAGTTGAGCCGTCCTCTGCTCGGGCTGACCAAGGGACTGATCTGACTCAGTTTCCCGGCCTTGGCGGGGTATCGGCTTGATCTGCGGGAGTAGGAACAGAGGTGGGATCATGACGGCAGATAAGAAGATGCAAGAGAAGATCAAAGAGGGCACTAGCCCTACTTCATCGGCGGGCTCCGAATGGGAGTACCGTCAGGACCAATGAGTTGCTTGAGCTGGAACTGTCGTGGTTTGGGCAATGCCGCGACAGTTGGTGAGCTTCACAATCTAGCGAAGAAGTATGCCCTGACCTTGCTTTGTGTTTTGGAAACTCAGATTCACAAGTCATGGGTGGAGTTGTTAAAGAGTACTCTAGGGTATGATATAATTCCTTTGCTGTCAAGTGTCAATAGTTGAGGTCGCAGTAGTGGCCTTGGTATCTTTTGGAATAATAACACTAAAGTGGAATTTTTACCGTACTCGCAATATCATATCGATGCAATTGTGACAGAGTATGGGAAGGAGCCTTGAAGATTGACATGTGTTTATGGTGATGCTCAAACTGCCGAGCGCCATAAGATGACGTGGGACATGCTGAAATTTATCAAAGCCTCATCGCATCTTCCCTAGGTGTGTATGGGTGATTTTAATGAAGTGTTGCTGAGGGAGGAGCACCAAAGGGTGCAAGAGTCCAGCCACGCACAGATCGGGGGCTTCCTTGAGGTGGTGGATGTGTGTGGTTTCATGACCTCGGTTATGAGGGAAGGAGCTGGACCTTTGAAAAGAGAGTTGCAGGTGGCTCGTACTGCCGAGTTCGACTTGATCGAGCTCTGGCCACGGCGGATTGGTGCTCTCGCTTCTCTAAGGCAAGGGTTTCACATCTTAATGGAGCGGCGTCAGACCATGACCCAATACTGCTCCGACGGGAGGAGGATGAGAGAGATCGGCGAAGGAGAAAGAAGATTTTCAGGTACGAGGTGATGTGGGAATCTCATGAAGATTTTATTGCTATGTTGGCTCAAACGTGGCAGGGAGGAGGGAAGGCACATACTCTGCAGGAGCTAAACGAGAAAGTGGTATGCTTGGCGGGTAGTCTGAGCGAATGGGGAGTTCATTCTTTTAGCCATGTTCGCCGCGAGCTTAAAGCTTTGAATGAGGAACCGGAAAGGATGAGATCAGACACTACGCAGGCTGGGGGACCTTCTCATGTGGAAAATAAAGTGGTGGAGAGAATTATGGAGTTGAACCATAGAGAAAAAATTATGTGGAAGCAACGCTCCAGAATCACGTGGCTGGCGGAAGGTGATAGGAATACTCGCTTCTTTCATCTCAGGGCGAGTCAGCGACGCAGAAGAAATTACATCTCCAAGCTGAAAAAGCAGGATGGTCAGTTCACTGATAATCAAGTGGTGATGGGGGTATGGCAACGGATTTCTACAGGACGTTGTACACGTAAGAGGGGACGGTAAATATGAACCTGGTCCTTGATACGGTTCCAGCCAAGGTGACAGCGGCTATGAATGAGAGTTTGGTGGCCCCTTTTGATAAAGATGAAATAAAGAGGGCGTTGTTTTAGATGTTTCCCACTAAAGCGCCGGGGCCTGACGGTGCCAGTGTTGACACTTCTTACGATCCAATATCATGATTGTGAATCCCAGTACTGGAGTAAGGAGTGTTTCAGTGGTTTTCCTTATGGCTACTAAAATATATGATTATTCTGCAAGCGCATAGAATTATCATTGTAGCACTTCGCGAGAGAGTAATCCGAGGTATCGTAATTTATATTTCCGCAGAGAAGCTTTGGCAAGAATACTAGCAAACAGATATTCGAGACTATCAGAGAAGGGTACACAATATGCGTTGTTACTATCTGAAATGTTCATGTCATGGCCAGTTCTTTTGGTCGGTTTCTTGTTCCTTACTAATTAATATTGATTCTGTCGGCTGACAATCTAGAGGAATCCTGAAAAATTGGAACGAGATCCTCTGCAGTATAGCAAACTATGTAGTCATAGTTTGCTATACTGCAGAGGATCTCGTTCCGAAAAATTGGGCATCAGAGGCTGAAGATTTAATGAAGAAGTGGGCTCTACTAGTATTTTTCTTAAAGCAATCAGAACTCCCAAATTTAGTGATGGCTAGATGTAGAGCAACTAGCTTAGCCTTTTCTTATGGCCACTTATAGTACAGAAACTTGTTCAGCTTGTTAGAATTGTCGTTATAGTGACATCAGCAACCAGATTGGCTTTGTTCTTATGGCCTCTTTCACAAGTCTATATAATAACATTTGTTCTGGCGGGTTCTGATGTTTGAAAATTTATGGTTCATTATACTAAAAGTTCTTCTGACCAATGTGTGTGTCCTTTCATTTGCAATGCCCATGGCATGATCCAATATATGCTTTTTGACAATTTCTTATATAAACATGGGTTCTTTGCTGATCAATATTTGTTCTGGCAGGAAAGGGTCTACAGGAAGTGACTAATGAAGAATTGGGAACAAGAAGTATATATGGATGTGATCGATATTTGTTCCCAATTCATCAAGCGGCCGTAAGAAAATATTGATCAGTATTGTGGTGTTGGTGGAGAGAGGCATCAGATGATCTTTTACAAAATAAACCGTGACGGTGCCTTTTATCCAGACTTGTCAGGGAGGATGGGGCTTCATTATCAGAGATAATACAAGTCAGGTGATGGCGGCAGCGAGTTTGTGTATGGAGCAGATCGTTGTGGAGACTGATGTTGTAACGGTGGCGACTGCATTCAGAGATTCGGGGTCAGATAGATCACCGATAGCTATGATTAGGGAGATTAGAGCAAGATTGATCTATGATTTTCCTGCGACCTCTGTCTCGCTCTGTTCACGTGCTTCTAATTCTGTAGCGCATACCTTAGCTGCCGTGGGCATAAGCTGTTAAGTCTGAATCTTTGTTGTGGAATGTGTACATGAGTCTTAATATAACTAGTGTCGAGGGAGTCACACTGATTGATGGAAGTCCTTTTTCATCTATAAAAAACAAACACTTTATGTTTTGTCACATGGCGTAGTTCTAGATTTTTAGAATGACCGATTATTGCTTCAGCTAGTAGAACTTCATATGAACCCATCCAATACAATTTTTGGTTCATTGCATTCAATAAAAAATAGATAAATGTATGTACATCATGTCGTATCCCACTTTCACTTATAAACCCTGCGTTACCTACGTGCATACTATTTTTTTAGAAAAAGTGACCCACTCACAGAAGCTGGTCGATCCAAAAAAACCCGAAAAAAACAGACGCGGAAAAGAAAAAAACCGAAAAAACAGACGTGAAACAGAAAAACACACGGAGGAGAAAAAACAAGACGTGGCGGAGGCACGTTGGCTGGCCTCGGAGACAGGTGCGGGAGGGCTGGGCCTGGCGCGGGGTGACTCGCGGGGTCCTGCGTCAGGCTTCCGTCGGCGGGCTCGGGTACGGAATAATATTCCATACCTAGGGTATGGAATAGCGCTGGCCTATATATATATATATATAGACCACATGATCATGCATTGATCTTGTAACACAATACTTTCATGTACCATTTTGACTGCAAACTACTTACTCCAGCTTTACTATCATTTAGCCACGTCGTCAGCTACCATTCTCACCATCGTCAGAAAAAAATTGCAAGGAAAATATGGCATTCTTATAGCATGCATAAATATGATACTTGGGTAAGGGTAACAACATTATCAGGAAGGACGGTAGTGGATCATGAACAAATTACACATTACAACAGCAATTGCAGTGAGTGCTGACAGAGTGCAGTGTACCGCATGGCTTGCAGCATGATTTACCTACCATCAAAATTACATTTGCAGACCAAGTTGTACCCCAGATAAATACTGCCAGATGAGATAGGCTACTCCTACTTTGGTACATCATGCTGATCTAGTTATACTGAAGTTCTAGTAATGTTATTACCTGCCATTTCCATTCCACGGGCAATAGCTTACAGTTCTAGCAATGTTACCTGCATGCGCCACACGGCCAAAAGCACTTGGCTTGCAGTCATCTCACACACACCAAGTGGTGTACGGGATGGAATACACAGACAGACAGCTTAAGAACACCATCAGAAATCTTGAAGTGGAAGGCGCATATGTCACCAACTTTAATATCCTTAGCTGCAACCACACTTTCCCAACCTGATGTGAGACTCGCACGGCCATCTGCGTTAAGCTTCACTGTAACAGTACCACGATCTTCCCCCTCAACTTCAAAATGAGCATAGCCCACTCCTTTGTGCAGGCAAGAAAGAAGGGGCTTGGAGATGTATTTTGCAGAGAGCCGCTGCCAAAAAAAATAAGATGCAGACAGTTAACTAACGCATGATTTTCATAGCAAGCAAATCATCAGAAAAGTCCAGATACGAAGGATTGGAGCTAACCATTCTTCCCCTTGCCTTCAGGTTCGATTTGTTCATTTGATATAAATAAAATGGGATCTGTGGCGGGACAGAACCACAGAGCTCTCTCAGGTGTTTCTTCATTTCAGAAGAAAGCATCAGTTTATTTCCACGGAAAAACCATTCATGAGACCCCGTAAGTTCGCACAATTCACTCCCTGCCACATAGAAAGATGGTCAGATACAACATTTCTGCAATACATGCAGCATAGAATGAACCAATATGTCTGACATTGTATTAGGCAATACATCACATAAAAGCATACTTCGGTTATTATACTATATAAAGAGAGCTATAAAAACTTCTGCTGCAAATGTACTACAGAACCAGTTAATATATATGCAACACTGCTACCACTGAAATTCTCTGCTGAATACATCACTTAGAGCATCAAATATTCAACTCCCGACGTTTTTATTACTCAAGAACTTTCTAGTATAATTCTCATGTACTCCGTAAGATATAAATACCAATGTGAAAACCTTTTCTTTACTTGCTAAAGAAATGAACCCATACCTGGTTCAACATTGCCAGGGTCATTTGATTTCAGAGAAGGCTTATCGTCATCATTACACCACATGCCTGTATCCTTATCATCATATATTTCAATGACAACAGGCTGTTTCTTTGCACCACCTGATATTACAGGAAATTTAAGCATCCGAAAGGTGTGTATGGATCATGATGAGTATAAATAATAAGACTACTTACCAGTTTGCCCATTTACTTCTTCAACTGCCCGGAACCAATCTACTGTTTCGTTTAGCTTGGGCTTTGCTTCACTATCCACTGCAAGAGTATTTACTGCACATGGTGCTTTTGTGCTTGAGGCAGAATAATCTCCTTGACCTAACTGTCAAATATGAAAAGAATTTTCAAACTAATAGAAGGACAGGACACAGAAAAGAATACGACATATAAATTAGTATTCTTCGGCACAAAAGAATACTACATATAAATTAGTATTCTTCGAGAGGTAGTCATTGATACTTGTGCACTCAATTAATTTTATTGTTGAAGGGAAGATGTTATGTCTATTTATCTGATGTTTTGAAACCAGATATCACAACTCATACTTAACATATGGATATAACAGCATCTTCATAGGAAAGCAATTCATCAGCTATTTATATGAAGCTCAACTGCTGAACTGTTATGACATTTCATAACCATCATGCTTCAAGACATAGGCAGGACCACAGGACAGTGAGAGCAGAAGCTCCATACGTCATACCTCATGGCCCTGTGACATCAGAAGACATGTGGACATGCTTGCGCTAGAATGATCTACACTGGAGTCAATAAATCTACAACAATATGGCAGGAACAGACAAGAATGTGCCCTACATGTGCCTAGGGTGAAAGACAAGCAACTCATTTTTAACCAAATTGCTCCCATTGGGACCTCTATCCTGTTTCTCCTTTTTTTTTCCTCAAACATGCAGGAGAAATACGTGTCATCCTCTTTCTCCTTTTCACGTACATAAAGCTTATCTATACATTCTACACTACTTGTTCCATCTTTAAAAAAGGAAGACAAAGGCTTTGGATGACATGTCCACGTAGAGATTAATCCAAAATTGAGAATTATGGTGACCATATGTTGATCTGCCTTATTTTTGAAACTGCTCCAGATAGCACAGATGGCATAGGAACCGACTCAAAATGTTCTTACAGATGTACGTCCTTACCTTTGACTGCAGTAGGGCCACCTGAGAACGTAGCTGATCTATCTCTTGCTCTAAAGATTGCACTTTGCTTCTCTCAATGCTCAGTCTTTCATCAAAACTGCGTTCATCATGTTGACGACTAATCAGTCTGTCCATAGTTCTGTCCAGTGATATAAATATTTTATCCATTCCATGTAAACCTGACAACATATCCTGCAGTACTACATCAGAAAAAATGCTCTTCGAAGAGGAGAAAGGAACAAAAGCCACGAACATAATGAATGTTTACAAATTGGCCAACCTTCAACAATGTATCGTGAACATTTATTGTTTCTTGTTTAGTCAGCATAGATTGGTCCTTCATTGTATCTCTTTCTTCGCTAACTGCAACAAACTGTCCAGAAAGAAACAAACAACAAAGGCCAAAGTCAGAGCAATGTATTCTTGGTTCAAGAAAAGATGGATTTCAACATACACATGGTTTCTACAAAGGATGAGTTAGTATCGCATGAATTTGTCTAGGGACAGCAGACAACTTAGGCAGGAGACAGCAAGTGCGCGCTATGGGAGATAAGTGGACTTTTGACTCAACATTACATAGTGATAAAAACTGGAGACAGATGAAAGTTCAAGGTATGGCAAGTGACAGCATAATACTGAATGTTCAAGCTTTGGTAGTTCCATCTCTGCTCTTTCTCCGTGCCCCTGCTTCTCCACTAGTTTTTCTTTTAGCGACTCAACATTTGTGGAGCAAGATTTTAATTTTCCAGCTTCATGCACTTCCTTTTCCTATAGATATATATAACCATAAGGGTAAAAGGTGTTACTGATTTAGGAAAATTGCATAAATGGAGTAAACAGACTGCAGATGGTAAATGCAAGTAGTTACATACTGATATAATATCATGTAACAAAACGGATTGCATGGTAAAATAGTTCATTTGTCTATTCAATCTGGCGCTTGCCCATTGGAAATAAAATCAAGGTAACTATGAAAGTGTGTTTCTGCTCTCATTTCTGTTGAGGTTTGGATGTTTTTCTTATTGTCAGCAATCAATTCGTTAATTCTTGTTTCATAGATTTTGCCACTGGGTGAGCTAGCTGCCACACCTGGTATCCCTTGTATAAGCATTGCATTACCATTTTGTATGAACGGAAACACATCCGCTATTCCTCATATGAGCAATGAATACAGAGAACACATCTAGTATCCCCTGTATAAGCATTGCATTACCACTTTGTGTTGAGTTGAAATGTGAAAGAAAACTAGCTCCAAATTAAAAGTAACTACTCTTCATTGAATACAGAGAAAGCTGGGTAACTGGAGATCAGAGCACAGGGAGCCAAGAAAGGATCTGCTCGGTTCCAGTAGCTTTTAGGAAACTAGCACCTAATCAAAAGTTGATTCTGTAAGTGTAACCAAAATGTGAAATGGTTTTGTAATCTGAACTTGCTCAATGGATACAGTCTTGGATTTGCATCAGCAATGTGCAAGTGGCGCCATGGAATGGAAGTGGTGCTGCACTGCCTGCACAACCCCTGCCGTTGCGGCCAGCTGTTGTGGGACCTGAATGAAGAGGGCAAAGGGGAGGAATTTCCTGGGCTGGAGAAGTCAAAATGGGGGGAACCAGGGACTTAGCTCCCCCGCTGCGGTAACTGAAGAATGTTGCACAGCTCTGACCAACCGAACAGCATCTAGGAGCAGTGGCACGCCCAGGAACCGAAACCGAACAGATGCCACATCGAGCTTCCCTATCGTGCTGATGTACCAGAACGTCTCAACGGATGCAGATGCAGCTCGTACCGAGCCAGGGGGAAATCTCCTTGTACAAATAAACTAACTTGCACACAGACACGCAGTAGATCCCGAGATGCAAGAGCCATACCGTGAGTCCCGCGTCGGGCCCGCCGAGCCTCCCCCCGCCGGCGACGACGTTGGTGAGGTCCCCGAGGGCGACGCGCCTCCCGACCTGCGCCGCCTTGGCGCCGCCACCCGCGCCGGGGTTATCCTCCATGGGCAACCGCCGAGGAGCTGGCTGGGGCCCTCCCCCGGGGAGCTAGGGATTCCGCAGGCGGCGGTTGGGAGAGGAGGAAGAGGAAGCAGAGTAGGCGGCGGAGATTTGAATTTGGGGCCTCCAAGCGAAGCGCGCTGCGGCTGCGCCGTCAAGGAGGGGGCGAGGTGGCTGGCTTCATGCCACGTGCAACCGGGAGGAGGAGTGGGGCCCTTTTGCAGTGGCAGCCGCCGGGGCCAACGCTAGCTGTCATCAAGACAAGGCCGGGGCCGGCCAGATGCGTCCGCGCGCGGCTACATCTCTCACTGATCGATGGGTCCTCCTCCTACCCATGGCCCCACACGGCAGCGTGCGTGACTGTTTCGCCAAAACCCCACGTGGGTACGTGACGAACGTAATAACATAAAAATGACCACCTGGAGTATAAATTGATCTCTCCGACTCCGATGATCTAACTACAATACCTGTTTTTAAATTATATATTGATCCACTTACCCTCTTCGACGGCCGAATGGGAAACCATTTGGTATTCGCGTTTCAGCTGCTAGTGCTTAGAATCTTTCGTATGAACTTTTATGTTTACGGAGTAGATGTCGGATTTCATCAACTAGAGAATACAGATAGATACAAAATCGTTATGAACACACAGAAAACTTAGGTAGGCATACAATTTGGTACGCGACTGTTTAGTTCACGTTAGGCAACACATACCTTTAAATCCTTGATGGTTTTCAAACTACAAAAACAAAGCTGAACGCTATCTGTTCCAGCCGTGCATGCGCAAGCCATACATAAACCCTAAACCTCTAAGCAGCAGTAACCTCAGAGAGTCAGAAAGACATGTTGCTCCCCATCTACATCATCCAGGCGCCTCGAGCCCAGGGTATTACTACAGGCGAAGCATGGAGCAGAGCCCCAGGGACGGCGACTGCAACAATCTGGCACAGTTTCCACATCTGCACATATATATATATAAATGTAATGCTCCAGTTATGAATGCGTCGAAAGTAAAATCGACCAAGAGATTTTAGTATACAAAGAAGGGGATATGAACAAGTGATTTGCCTTGCCCCAAAAGAACGTGCATATTTACATTGTGCTCTTGTCAGACTAGGCAACCGATAAAAGACCAAACTAACAGGTAATTGGTGAAGGGAAATACATTGGTGGTATTGGTGGGCGCCTACCAGCTTAAGAGTACAAATAAAAACGCTACCTATCAGCTTGGTTCCACAACTGCATTAGTAAGATTCTCACATAGTACATTACTCTACAACCTCCTTAGTTCAGATGTATCCTCATTTAAGGCATAATTATCAATACATCATTAATATTAACTTTCCAATAAATACCTGCTTGGCCACTGGAAGAGGGATTTGATTTCAGAGAATGCTTCTTATCATCGAATCTCCACATAGACGTATCCTCGTCATCACTGAGTTCAATAACAAGAGGTTCTTTCTTTACAAAACCTGAAACCATAGGAGAAATTTAAACATCTAGACCAGATATGCAGATCATGGTCACACTACATTTCTTATTGCTTACCTGGTTCACCACTGCAGGAGGGATTTGATTCCAGAGAACACTTCCTATCATAGCTCCATATACATATATCCTCATCATCATCAATTTCAATAACAGATTCTTTCTTTACAAAATCTGGAACTGTAAAAAAAATTTAGGACATTTAGACCAGATATACAGAATATGATGACAATATGTTTCCTATAATCCTATTACTTACCTAGTTTGCCACTGCAAGAGGGGTCTGATTTCAGAGAACGCTTATTGTTATTATCATTCCACAGAGATGTATCTTCATCATCACTTATTTCGATGACACCAGGTTGTTTCTTTACAGGACCTGGCACCACACAGGAGGTTTAGGCATGCAGACAAGAGTCAGATCAATACAAACAATAAGACAGCTCACCAGCTTGTACTTTCAGTTCTTTGACTCCCTGCAGCCTCTCTCTTGTTTTCTTCAATCCAGACTGTAGTGGTTCTACTGTCTCCTTTGCTTCAATGTGACACTCTGGAAGTGTATTTGCTGTATGCAGTACTTCTGTGCTTGAGGCAGAGTAATCTTGAGGACCTACCTGCCAAATATGAAAAATTTTAATCTACTAGAAGCATGAAGCACAGAAAATAATAGTGGAAATTAGATGCTGTCTATTTATCAGATGACTTAAATGAGATCACCTACTACAAAAAGGACAAGATTTGACCAATTGTTAGACATGACTCCTGTATGGTTAGCTAGCTAGAGATAGACTAGATCTTCTTGTTGTAATCAGATAGCCTCGTGATAACAATCCAACAGGAATCCATCTAACACCAGTGGCTTTTGTTGTTAGTTGGACCTTCTTATGGCTTGGCAATTGCCAGCCTATATAACATGTGCCATCTTTATTTTGTTTCATGCATCAGACTAAACATGTTCCAATTCACAGCATTACAGGAGTTTTGGAGCCATGTCAGTTAATACTTAATAATATAAAATTCTTTATATTTTAGGTATAATCACCTGATACTCCATTCACACAAGTTGACAACATGTCAGAACCAACATCGATACAGCACCAAAGTGGAGTATTCGTGTATCCTGTGGCAGCAACGTGAGGGCAGAAGCTCTCAAAGAGCCATATCTATCTACTGCCTAGTGGCTTAGGGACACAAAGACATGGACATGCTTGCATCCTAACAATGTATCTGAAGTTAAAAAAAAGGTGAACACCATTGTGACTCCACACATGAACATAGGGTCAAATAAGTTTTATCTATCCCTCACTATGGACTAAACTGCCCTCGTCACAAGCTCTACACTCTTTCCTACTTTTCATAAGCCAACTCTCTAGATTAACAACCTGCCCCACTGCTCCCCCTTCCAAAAAAAATTGGGATTCCGATTGACCAATCCAAATTTGGGATGTCTCAGTCAGATGTTAGCAGTACATACAAAAAAAAAGTTTCTTTTCAAGACAATTATGATAATCACATGTTAGGCTTTCCTTTTTCTGAAATTGCTCCACATAATGGAGCTAGCACATCAGCATCAATTCACGGTTGTCTCAGAAATCCTTACCTTTGATTGAGGTGAAGCTACCTGCAAACGTAGTTGTTCTCCCTCTTGCTCCAGTGACTTTACTTTTCCTACTTCAACGTTCAATTTTTCATTCACCCTATTGAGTTCAGCATGCTGCTGATAAATTATTTCGTTCAATTTGTCTATAGTGCTCTCCAGTTCTGCTATTTTCTTTTCCATTCGAGATACAGCTGACAGCATATTCTGCATTATTCCATATGAAAATTTTCTATGACGAGAAGAGATATAAGAATGGAAAAGGCACCAATTTTAAAGGGCTCAAATAGGCATATGAATTGGCTAACCTTTAAACCAGCAGGATTTTGTTTAGACAGCATAGAGTGCTCCTTTTGTAGTCTAGCTATTTCCTCGTTGGCTGCAGCAAGCTGGCAAGAAGAAACAGATGTCATAGAGCAGTCAAAGAATGTATATGTATATGTATATCCTTGGCATATGAAAAGATGGATTTCAGCATGCATAGAGATTCTACATGATCCAGTTTAATATTGCACAAGTTCCTCCTAAGACATCCTTGGCAGGTGAATTGCTAAGGAAACAATTTCTAGCAAGACGTTGCATAGAGGAAAAGAAACTGGATATAGATGAAATTCAAAGTGTGGCAGGCTGCAAAACAAACAATACCATAAGTTCAAGCCTCTCCTGTAGATTGCCAGATTCCACAGCAACACCAGCTTCATTCAAATTAGTTGGAGTTTGCCTGTTAACAATTCAGATGACTGCATAAGTTTAAGCTGATGAAAATACAATGAAGAATCGAATGTGATTGGTTGAACTATCAGGACAATGTAAAGCAAAAACAACAAAATATATATTAAAAAATAGGATCAGGATAGCACTAATGCACACATACTTTTGAGTTACGTCTCCATAAGAAGAGACATTCAGTTTGTTGCAGAGCAGTGCTCTGCATGATGCTAATTCGAGCTCTAAGTTATGTGATTTAGCTTCAATATCCTGTAACTTTGACAATTGCATTTCTGCTCTTTCTCTGCGCCCCTGCTCCAGCAATAGATTTTCTTTTAGCCACTCAACATTTGCTCTTCTTTCATCCACTTCCTTTTCCTACAAATATATACGATGATTTGGATAAACAGAGTTACTGATTTCGGAAAGTTGCATAGAAGTTAATCGCTTAAAGTATGTATATGCCCAAATTTAGGGAAAGGAACTTTCATAACTAAACGTAAGCTAGTATCATAACATTGTGCAATATTAATAAGACATCATATAACAAAATGCATTGCATAGTAAAATAAGCTGCTTGATTAATAATTTTAATACTTCCCTAGGGAATTCATTTCTTTTCAAGATGACAATGACAAAATGTTTCTATTCCAGTTGTAATTTTTCTTTGATGTTTGGATGTTCAGCTTAGATGCTAAAGGCTGTATTTTTGTACTATAAGCCAAAAGAAGGCCAGGAGGAACTTTTGCTGGCTTTTGTGGTCTGGTGTTTTGAGAGGTCACAACAAGATTTAGCAGCTTTGCCGACAGAAAACGCATAAGAAAGTAAACATCGTCTCTGGAACAAAATTAATCCATGCAGCATTTATTGGCTTACATATTGGAATGGAACTAACAAATATAGAACTCGTCGCTCATTAATTAGAATCTGGACTTTCCTTACTACGAAATGCATATTGAAAGAAGCATTTTATATCTCATGAAACGAACAGAAGAATTTTAAAACTAACTACATGAAGCAATCATGCATCAAACATTGGAATAACGTCAATGCGAACCATAAAGGAGAGATCAGCTTCGTTAAATGCTTACAGAATTCTGAAGCTTCTCTCGCAAGAGCTTGATCAACTTCTGGTCATCTGTCAGAGCCCGCTGAGCAGACAAAGCCCTGGGATTCAGCTGCTCTTGCTCCACCTCGTTCCTTTTGCAAAGAGACTAGCAGGAACAAAGGATCGGTGAGGGATTTCTACTACACATCATCACGGCCTGATCCCTGCTAGCAAACTTGTGCACGCTCCGGGGAACGAATCGACCGCCAGACCAAGGGCGCGCACTAATAAGGAGGGGAGCCATACCGTTTCCGCATCATCGGCAGCGGCGCCCTTCGCCGCCGCGCCGCCGGCCACGTTGGTGAGGTCCCCTAGGGCGACGCGCTTCCCCGCTGTCTGCCACCGCCGCTGCTGCGACGCAGCCGTCGCCGCCGCGGCGCCGGCGTTCTTCGCCATGGCGCCCGGCGCCGGCGAGCGGAGGAGGTCTTCCGCGTCCGTGGCCGACATCGCAGTGGACATGAGGTGGCGAGGCCTGGGCCGTACGGGCGAGAAGCCAGGGTTTTTCCGGTGGTGGTGCGGGAGAGAAGCAGCGAAGGTCTCAACTCTGAAGCAGGAAGGGGAGGAGATTTTGAAAATTGAAATGGGCGGCGGGGGGCACCGCCAGGGCATTTATTGCAAGCGGCAAGCAGCCTACGCGACTATGCCACGTGGCGGTGCCGTGGGTGAAACTTTGCAAGGCAACGACCGATCGCCTCTCTGTCTCTCTGGCCGCTGGGACCCAACGTACCGTAGCCCAACTTGGCAGCGTGCCGCCGTCTCGCTCAAACTGCAAGAGGCCAAGAGAGCAACGAGGTGCGTGTCTTCTTCGTTTCGCATTCCAATGAGCTGCTAATGCTAAGGCGATTTTCGGTTTTGTACTACACATTTTCACCGTTCTCTTGAGATTGCTACCTACCGATATTGTTCCGAATTGAGTACTAGATGGCATAATTTGTGGTTACTGATTT
>OAMR01000002.1:3834185-3862844 GCA_900205405.1 Echinochloa crus-galli | reverse complement strand
GTTCTCTTGAGATTGCTACCTACCGATATTGTTCCGAATTGAGTACTAGATGGAAATATTTGTGGTTACTGATTTTTTTTCCTGACAAGTTTGACCCTCTTTTATTCTAAAATTTACTGTAAATATACAAAAAGATAATTATATTAAAATATCTTTCACAATAAAATAAATTATAAATAAGATAAATGATTTTTGCACATTTGTTTGAATAGATTGAATGGACAAACATTGTGATAAAAATTCAACAGTGATGAATATTTTGATACGAAGTTATTCATTGTTGACTTTTTTTCTCTTAATATTGAACCATTTATCTTATTCAAAAATTTAGTCAGATATACGATAAAATAAATCATGTTTAAAGTAACTTTGATGATAAAAATAATCACAAATCAAATAAAATAATGCTTGCACAAATTTTTAAATAAAACAAATGGACAAAGATTACGTAACAAATGATAATTTGGAATAGAGGTAGTACGTACTATTTGTGTTGGGAAAAGAAAAAAAATGAAGTGGTGTATACAACATTAACCCCTTTTCTGCATAATCCTGTGCAAAATATCATATACACTAGTTATTAGTACATGTTTTTAACTAGGCCTTGTTGGTGCTCGAATTGGAGAGGTCGCACCAAACAGATGAAAACGAATATGTAGCGAACGAAATAGATAAGGTGAAAACTGAACGAAACGATACTGGAAACCTTTCTCTGTTAATTCATCTTTTTTCGATAATGTACATGGAGTCGCTTTTTATAGTGGCGGTTCATCTTCCAATTTACCACCGATACCCTTCACCTGCTCCCAACACGCATGACCCTATTAGACAACGGCCGAGGGTATCGGCAGGTTTTTACAAGATGACAAACTCAATTTGGCTACGCTACATATGACCTTCTTTAAAACGTGCCCGCTTCCAGCTCTATTGTTTCGCCGGCGCGGACCTGTCTCGAGGCTGAAACGGCGTAGCAACTTGTCCGTAATCTTCCCTGAGTCGTCGTGGTTCGGCGCGGTCGGTCTGGTGGCGTCAGGTTAGTGCGCTTCTCTTGAGGCCGCGACCTTTCCTGAATTATCTTGTCCCGTTGTACCTTGTTGGAGTTTTTTTTTTTTTGCGAGTAATACCTTGTTGGAGTTGCGACCTTCTCCAGGTTGTCGCGGCCGGTCGTACCTTGTCTTAAGCGCGCCGCGCACCACAGATGCTTCGAGGGCGTGGCGTGCCGTCATCCGCTTTTGACCTGTTTTATTAGACTTCAAAATAGAAAGGTTGCTTTAAGAGTTAGAGTGCAAATCTCGACCTTGCTGGAATCAGAGACCTTTCTCAAACGATCTGGTCCCGAGGGTGACCTTTTACTGTGCTTGAAAAATAAGCCCCAACAGGCCTTGTTTAGATCCAGCCAAACTTTGGACCTTGCCATAAATGCGTCATTACAACGTTTTGTTTGTATTTGTGAATAACTGTCCAAATATTGATTAATTATGCTTAAAATGTTCGTCTCGCAAAATACAACAAAACTGTACAATTAGTTTTTTATTTCATCTATATTTAGTACTCCATACATGTGTCGACATTTTAATGTGATGGGAATCTTTTTTGCATAGTAAAATTTGGGGTAGAATTTGGGAACTAAAACAAGGGCTAAAATAGATAGGTGTACTCTGACATTACGACCTTGTTTAGATCCTAAAAACAACTCCTAAATTTACTATGCAAAAACAAGATTCCCCGTCACATCAAAATGTCAGTTTTGTTGTGCTCTGCGGGACGAACATTTTAAGCCTAATTAATCAATTTTTCACAAATACAAACGAAATATTACGGTGACGTAATGATTACGAAGTGACATCAAATTCAACATCTAAACTAGCCTACAACTCGTGCTTTTGCTTCATTCGGTGGGCAAAACAGTGCGAGCGCGTAGGGCTTCAGTTTCATCGGATCCCCTAGCTAGGCTGCATCGTACATCAGTTTCACCTGTCGCAGCACTGGCGGTGCCGCTGCCGAGAACATAAACAGGACAGGCATGTAAGTAGGGCTTCAGTGTCATCCCTAGTTCAGGTTTGCGCTGTGATTTTTCTTTAAAAAAAATGCTAGGAACAATGTTTGCACTGTTGGTTATTAGAGGGAAACCGAACTTAGTTTATGAAGTCAAGGAGACGCATCGATCAGCCGAGAAGATTATTAGGAGGAAATTTGAATTCCAACTATGAGAGAGATCATTTCATTTTTTTTCTTGTGTTTTCCCCCAGAAATAATACAAGTTTTCTTGCAGAAACCAATTCCAATTCAATTGAGAAATAAACTACCTAGCTTTCTAAAATCTAATTCTAAATTTCTCAATTCTACGGCAATAAAATCTAGAACACACCACATGTGAACTAATCATTAGTATGTGTTGGAGCTTGGAGAACTGCAAATTCCCATACCGTAGGGGTTCAGGATATCGAAGGAAAGTGTTGAGATTCCTATATTTCTGTTCAACAGTGTCCGTGTCAAACACGATGAACGTACTAATTAATTTGTTCCATGATGGAACGGAACACGCTTGTGTCTCTTCTCCTATCTCTAGTCTCGATCCTATTTTTGATTCTTGAACAACTATATCTCTACGGCAACACGCGGACGAAAGGCAGCTAGCCGCCGCCGATATGTTGGCGCCGCCGCCGCCGTCGGAGCCGGTCCTCGAGGACGACGGGCCACCAGTGTCCGGCCGCGACGACGGCTCCAACGTTTCCGCGCCGTCCACGAGCAACGATGGAGACGCGGCGGCACGAGCGAGATGTACGGGACCTTCAGGACAGTCGTCGTCGTCGCCTGGCCGCGCCGCCTGCGTCGACGACGTGCACGTGCCGGCGGCCGTCTGGGCGCAGGCGAAACGGCGGCCGCGCACGAGGAAGACGGCGGTGACCACGGCCGCCGCCGGCGTCGGCGCTCGCGGCACGGCCTTGGAACTGATGATCCAAACCGATGAGACAAAGCGTGTCCCGGCCGCGGCCGGGGACAAGCTCATGGCCGACGCCATCCGCGTCAGCAACGACCCCATGGATGATGAGGTGGAAGCCATGGATGGTAACATTCGGAGCGGCGGCGAGTTGCCGTCGGCGGCTGCGGGTTCGGCGTCGTCGTTCTTCCCGGGGAACGCCTTCGTCAGCGACAAGCTCCGCACCACGCTCGCCGGCCTCGGCGCCTCGGACATGGAGCTCGTCTACGAGAAGTTCATGCTGCTCTCCGACAGGGATCGCAACCAGAACCGCCTGCTCATCTCGTGCAAGAGGACGATGGCGGCCCACGGCGACGGCGAGAAGGTTCCTTTCGCCGGCGTGTTGACGGAGACGGAGAGGCCGCTGGTGCACCGCCCCGAGCCGGAGGAGACGGCGACGCAGCACGGCAACAAGGAGAACGGCGGCGCCGAAGGAAATGGCAAGGGCAAGACCAAGACCAAGAAGAATAAAAAGGCCGACGGCA
This sequence comes from Echinochloa crus-galli, assembly GCA_900205405.1. NCBI lineage: Eukaryota > Viridiplantae > Streptophyta > Magnoliopsida > Poales > Poaceae > Echinochloa > Echinochloa crus-galli. Next base: position 3,859,379 of record OAMR01000002.1, on the reverse strand, counting down.
ATGACAAGGGCAAGAGCAAGAGCAAGAAGAAGAAGAAGGCCGGCGGGAACGATCAGCAGGAGGAGAAGGAGAAGAAGAAGGAGAAAGGACTATCCGTGGCGGCATACGATCGCGACGGCCGTCGGTACGTCCTCCAGTTGAAGTATCTGTCGAGCAACAACGCGTACAGGATCATAGGGCCAAAATGGCCAGATTTCCTGAGCAAGAACGGCCTGCTAGCCGGCGTGCAAGACGCGGAAGCTGTTGTTGAATAAGTCTTGTGCATGTGTTAGCTGTTTTGATTCAGTCAATTTCAGTTAGGGGCTCACGGCTGGTTGTTAGGCTGTGCGCATGTGTTGGGCTCGGACTCACGCACGTTCGTGGGGAGAGCGCGTCTCTCGCGGCACGGCTGAGGTGCTTGGGATGGCAGGCATCGAGGAGAGGCGTGCCGCGTTTGTAGGAGGTCATGGCCTCCTGCCGTTGTAAGTTTGTTTCTGTTATAAGCAATAGAGTCCAGAGAAAACGCTGCTAGTTGCAGCACCAAAAATACAAGACCGTGTCTCTACAGGAGTTCGCGTGAGTTCGTGTGTGTTGCAGCTGCAGGGAGTTCGCCGGCGACGTGCAAGACCGTCGCTACTCCGGCGAACGCTATCAAGTGGCATCAGAGCCGGCAACGGTTCGGGGCTCGATCGTTGCGAGGTATCGTCTGTGCCTGTGCGCCGCCGCAAGCGCCGCCGGAAGCGGTCTTCCGCGGACGAAGCATGGGGCGAGGGCACGAGCAGATCGCCGGACAAGGAGCCGAACGGCGGCGAGCACGAGCACCCGGAGCGAGACGCGGAAGCTGTGCCCGTGCGCCGCCGGAAGCGGTCGTCCACGGACGAAGCATGGGTCGAGGGAACGAGCAGATCTCCGGACAAGGAGCCGAACGGCGGCGAGCACGAGCACCCGGAGCGAGACGCCGACGATGTCCACATCGAGGTCTGGGCGTTCCGGTCGCCGGAGCTGGCGCTCGAGGAGAACGCCGGGTTGTCTCCGGGCCACCCGCGTGGCTCGCTCGGGCTTCTGCTGCTGCACCGCCGCGACGGCGAGGACCGGCGTGCCGGCGGCACGGGAACGGCGGAGGAGTTGCGGGAGCAGGATGCCGCCGCGCCGCCCGACGAATCCACCGAGCAGGGCCGCCGACATGGCGCGGCGAGGCATGATGTGGACATGATGGGTGGACACGAGGATGTCACGCCGAGTTGTGCCGGCGGCGACGCGCAGGTGGAGGTGGCTGCCGCCGGCGAGCCTGGCGACACGGTGCCGCGGTCGTCGCGGGATCCGCGCCTTACTCCATTAGAGATTTTCATTGCGTTTTTGCTCGTCAGCCTAAAGGGTAAATGTACATGTACGGACTGTGCGAGCAAAGGTTGACCAGAGTAGACTGTAGATGTCTTTCGTACCTGTAAATGAAATACCAGTGATTACGGTGATCGAATGAATTCACTGCATAAGGACATGTACATGCACTAGGGTGTTTCTCTCCTCGATCTCTACCTATACCCCCTTCAACTATAGTAAAAAATGACCGGCATATATTTTTTATCTTTAGTTTATGTTATAAAATAATTTATTTAAAATTACTACAAAATCAACTTATCTTAGAAATACTTCGAATAAAAACACTACTATATAATACTAAAATAGTATACGTTGTATTTTATCTTTATAGTAAGATCCGTTCCCTCTCTGAACCAACATAGTATTTTTTTACCTTTAGTTTATTTTTATTATTATTTATGTTATATAAATAATATTTTAAATCACTACAAAAAAATAATTTATCTTAGGAATACTTCGTATAAAACACTAAAATATATAAACATTTGTATCATGGAAACATATTTTTGTGTTTTCATGATTGGCAGTTTTATCAACGAAATAAATTTCAACAAAAAAATGATGATCTAATAGGGACAGTACAGCGCGCAAAACCCCCCGATGCAGATATATCTATCATTCTCGCCTGCCTACGAGTGGCTTTGACTTGGAGAAGTGGTTTTGACTTGGGGCAGACGAACAGAGCTAGCGATTATTCCGGTGGACAGAAAAGGAATGCCACGAGGACCATCCGTACTTGCTCTCCGTACGGTTACGGTTACGCCCCGGAAAGGGAAAGCCCATAGCGCGTAACCGACCCGCCGCGTCCGGCTCGGCTTCCACCGTCATCAGCAAGCAGCCAACACGACTCCAATCCCCCACCCCACCGGCCGGATCTTCTTCTCTCCCCCTCCCTCACCTGAAATATAAATTGCAATGTCTGTTGCGCCTTCTCGGAGCACGGCTACAACTCTCCCTTCTCTCCTCCTCCTCTCCCAGCGAGTCTCCCCTCTCTCGCCTTGACCGACACGGATTCGATTCCGAGCCGTACGACGCGAGAAATGGACGGCGGCGGCGGCGGCGACGATGGCGAGACGCCTCCGGCGGAGGCGTTCAAGAACGTCCCGCAGCGGGCGAGGAGCGACTCGGGCGATTCCCGCGGCGGCGGCCCCGGCGCGGCGCGGACGCCGGCGCCGACCCGGGGCGAGGATGGACCACCGGCCGTGGCGCCGTCGGCGGGACGCGAGGAGGAACACCCGGAGGACGCCAAGAACGGCGGCGGCGACGACTACTGGCAGTGGCTGCTTTGCCAGGAGATCCTGGAGGACGCCAACGGCTGGATGCGTGGCCTAGACGAATGGCCCGAAGACGCCAACAATCACGGTGGCGGAGGCGCGCCACCGGCGCCGTCACAGACGGATGAGGCATCGGCGAGCAGCGGAAGGGAGCGACCCGCCGGCTGGGACGAGAAGGCGCGGATCCGCAAGGGGAAGATGAAGGCCGCCAACAACGACGACGACGACGCAAGCGCAGCGGCGGCCGCGCCAGGACCCGCAGGCGGCGACAAGCTCATGGGCGACGCCATCCGCTCGCACGGGGGCGCCGCCGCCGTGGCCTTCTCCAAGAAGAAGCCGGGCCGGCCATCGAAATCCAACAAGCGCAAGGACCCCGGGCAAGAAGCGCTCGCCCCCCCGTTCTGGTACGGCCTCGGGAGCTACGGCCAGTCCACCTCGATGGCCGGCTCCAACCTCGACTACTCGTTTGTCAAGATCGCCGTCGTCAGCACCAGGCTCCGGGCCGCCCTCGCCGGCCTCGGCCTCGGCCTCGGCCTCGGCGCCGACGCCCCCGTGAACGGCGACGCGGACGCCGCCACGGAGGAGCCACCGCCTTCGCCGCCGGAGTCGGACGACGAGGGGGGCGCCGGTGGGAACACCGACGCCGCTGCTATGGAGAACGTTGCTGGGGATGCGGGCGACAAGGGGCAGGACGACGCCGGCGTGAACGGCGACGCGGCGGCGGCGGCGTCGTCGTCGGAGGCCTGTGGCGCGGCAAGTAAGGCTGGTGCGCCGGGCGAGGCAGATGGTACAAAGACGGAGGAGAAAGAGGCCAGTGCACCGACGAGTGGGGCCGCCGCGCGATCGTCGTCATCGGACGCCGGTGGTGTGTGGCGGTGGACAAGCTGGAGGCGGCGGACAAGCTGGAGGCGGCGCCACCATCAACGGCAGACGCCGGTGTCCCCGGGAAGGCGACGAAGCTGGACGCCGGTGTCCTGCTTCAGAGGTCTGGATTGAATTGCTATGATTTGTTGGGTGCATTTGCGCTGGTGCTGATATCTCAAGGTCTTTAGGGCTGTGTGAATTCTACATGTAGATGTAGGAGTAATGTTTGGTTGTATTTGATCTGTAGAACAAAACGAGGCATTCGAATCTCTACTGTAAACCCAAAAGTGTGGTTGATACTCCAGTAACCACAATGTATTATTATGTAGAGGTGTTGACACCAAAAATTGGCACCAGGAAGAGGCTGACATGTGGGCCGGATTTGGTAGAAGGATGCCATTCGGCTAAAAGGGTTTTTTCTGAAGCATTCGGCAAAGATGCTCTGCGGTCGGGAACGCGTCGCCATTCGGCTGAAATATTCGGCAGAGATACTCTGCGGTCGGGAATGCGTCATCATTCGGCAGAGGCAAGGAACTTTAAAGACAAAAATGTGAGGAAATTTTACCAATCATTGGAGCATCGGCAGGACCTGTACTGATTGCTGGCTGTTGTTCTTTGGACTGAAATCAAAAAGAAACAAAGCTGAGCAAAACACCAAAAGCATTATAGTCAAAGAAAAAGGACTCTGACCTTGGTTTTGCTACTTGTTCTTTTCTTCTTTACAACCGAGGGAGCAGCTATAAGGAGGGTTTTCCTCTTGACAGATGATGGTCTAGTGAGTATTGGATCTGAAGAAGCTTGTCTAGCCATCAGCTGAGCCAAGGTAGGGGATTGGTGCCCCAAAGCAGAGATTGGGCCTGCAGTTTTGTATAAAATTACCCTGGCAAGAGGAGCAGGTGTTATGTCCTGCAAAATAATAGAGTCAGAATTGATTGGGGCTAATATTGTTAAGAGAGACAAAGGAATAAGCATGTTACCTCTGCAGTTGGCTGATAATCAGACATTAATTCAAGGCAGAAAGGATGGATTGGCATGTTGAAGATATGATCATGGAATTCTTGCCACCAGAGAGTGAAGGAAGGATGAGCAGATATTATTGGCACAAAAGGATCAGGTGCATAAATAGTTCCACAGCATTTATAGTTGAAAATCCTTCTTGTTTCTGTGAAATCCTTGACTATCTCCCTGGGCCGGAGGAATTCATGGAGAAATAGCCTAGGGGGCACTTGGCCACATCCCAACTGTCTAGCCATCATGTTTGGCTGATAATATTCATAAGTGCTTTGGACTAGCCTCCCTCCACAGAATTCGGCTGGCAGGATGCAGGGCTGGATGAAGGCATTAAAAATTGCTACAGATTGTACATCAGTGCATCCAGTCTCAAAGCTGAATTCGCAAGGGAGAGTAAGGTTGTCATTGTCCAAATAAGGGAACCAAAGAGGATTGGCAAAACCCCTGAAGAAGAGCTCAAATAGTTCACCGATGGTCTTGTTGATGGATACAGTGGAGGCAGCTTCTCCATAAGTTTGACAACCTTTGGTTCTTCGGGTTTCTCCTTCTTTATAATTGATTGAAGGGAAGTCTCGGCTGTTGAGATCAATAGCAACGATTTGGTGCATATATAATTGCAGCCACATCTGGACGAACCACCAGGGACCATTGACACAGGGGATCTTCTTGCTAGTGTGCATCAGGTGGGTGGTTTGGTTGAGCATATGGTAAACGCTTCCCAGGAGGTATTTCCCAAGTGGGATGACTTTTCCAGCAGCCAGCTCTTCAGCCATCACAATGTGATTCAAGGTTGGCTCATTGGCTTTGCCACAAAAAACTGATCTGCATAGCCACATGTTCAGGAAAGCTCTGTATTCGACATCAGTCAGAGGACCATCAGACATATGATTCTGGATATATCTCTTGTATCCAACCCCTGTTCTTACTCCTGTCTGCTTGGAGGAACCTTTATGGTCATATGGATGCACAGTTCCTGTAACATTCAGGCCGGTCATCATGTAGACATCGGCTAAGGTAGGGGACATTGGGCCATGGCCGAAGAGAAAAGCATTTGCACCATTGGACCAGAAGTGGCAAGCTGCGATCAGAAGGTTCTCATTCTTTGGTGTTTCAGCTAGAGATAGCTCCAAGCAATGAGAAATACGAAGGCTGTCCCAATTCTGTGTCTGGGGACTTTTATCGTCAGAGATCCTTTTGTACCAGTTTCTCCATCCGGCGATTGGGGGCAAAGGCCAGTTCTTGAAGGCATCTTGCCACTCCTGAGGTTTTGTCAGTGAAATCTTAAAAGGAATCCGCTGAGATTCGGCCGCAATGATTTCAGAAGGATCTGAATCTCCTACGGGACCGAGGAAATAGGATGGAGATTTTTCCTCAACAGGGATGAGGATTTCGGCAGCTAGGGCCTATCAAAGGGGATGAGAAGAAATTTAAAATGCAAATCGAAAGAAGAGTGCCGAACATGCTTGAGGGGATTGAAGTTTACCTGGAGAGCAAGATCTTGGTCCGCCATTTGAAGGTTGGATCTTGGAAGACGATGACTTAGGGTTCGGATCCGGATGAGAGCTCTGAAGATTCGGAAGGAAAAGCGGGTGCCGAGCAGAACCAACTTGGAAATGTTAAGTGCTTTTGGTCAATTCCGAGATAAAAGTTACCTCTTATCCCGAAATTGAAGGGGCATGTGTTGACACCAAAAATTGGCACCAGGAAGAGGCTGACATGTGGGCCGGATTTGGTAGAAGGATGCCATTCGGCTAAAAGGGTTTTTTCTGAAGCATTCGGCAAAGATGCTCTGCGGTCGGGAACGCGTCGCCATTCGGCTGAAATATTCGGCAGAGATACTCTGCGGTCGGGAATGCGTCATCATTCGGCAGAGGCATTGTTCCGCAGGCGAAGAGTGGTAGCATTCGGGAAGACATGATGACGTGGATCAACATAAGGAAAAGGCCGGTTCGAACAAGGAAAGCTATATGGGCACGAAGATTCGTCATTTATTTTTAGAAACAAGTGTTGTAGTCGTGTCCGACTAGGAGTTGTATCAAGACCTGGGTATAAATATAAACCCATGGCAGCTGTAAAAGACAATCGAATCAATCATACAACAAACCGGCCCCGTGCCAACATCGAGTCCTTTAGTCGAGTCGTCGAGTTCTTCGAGAGGAGTCATCGATCCGTCGACCTCCGTAAGTACCGGCAACCTTGTATCATGCTTAGTATCATGCGGTGGATTTAAGCTTTGATGCAAGTAGTCTTGTTACCATGCTTAGTATCATCCGGTGGATTTAAGTTGTGGTTTCAAGAAGGTTCCTCTGTTAGGTCATGAGCCATGCGGTGGGCTAAGATCTAGTATGGACCAAGTTATCGGCTCTGTTAGATTTCGGCAAGATCTAACAGATTCATTAAGTTACCCCGTGTTGCTCCTTTTTTACTATGTGCTTAATTCATGCAACACACCTTTGCCCAATCTAGACTGGTCGGGTTCGGTTCTAGACCGCAAAACGATGAAAGAACCGCGGCGTCCATATAGCCGAATCCGAAACAGTCTAGGTTGCCACGTGTCGCGGGTTCAAGCTTGTCGGCATCGTGTAGATCTTGACAGAACCGGGTATCATGCGGTAGATGCAGGTTTTTGGGTCGTCTTAGAGCTAATCATCCGGTGGATTAGAATTCGATTCGATCTGATAGATTTATCTTTACCGATTAGGCTTGTTCCTTCGCCATGGACCCCGATTCGGCTAAATAGCCGCATTCGGTAGTGCTCTCACGAGTGAACGTGTGTTCGTGGGTTTGCATTGGACAATGAATGCTTTTAGCCTTTCACGATTAGATTGTATCATGCGGTGGATTGATCTAATCTGATTAGTGGCGTGGTCACAAACAAGTCGTATCATGCGGTGGATTAACTTGTTTGCTATCATGCTTGACGGGTGCTGCTTTCGGCCTATGCATTCTTGTTTTCAATGTAAATTCGTGACTGTGTTGTGGGTTCGTAACTAAACATTGAGTGCTTTTAGCTTTTCATGATTAGATTGTATCATGCGGTGGATTGATCTAATCTGATTAGTGGCGTGGTCACAAACAAGTCGTATCATGCGGTGGATTAACTTGTTTGCTATCATGCTTGACGGGTGCTGCTTTCGGCCTATGCATTCTTGTTTTCAATGTAAATTCGTGACTGTGTTGTGGGTTCGTAACTAAACATTGAGTGCTTTTAGCTTTTCATGATTAGATTGTATCATGCGGTGGATTGATCTAATCTGATTAGTGGCGTGGTCACAAACAAGTCGTATCATGCGGTGGATTAACTTGTTTGCTATCATGCTTGACGGGTGCTGCTTTCGGCCTATGCATTCTTGTTTTCAATGTAAATTCGTGACTGTGTTGTGGGTTCGTAACTAAACATTGAGTGCTTTTAGCTTTTCATGATTAGATTGTATCATGCGGTGGATTGATCTAATCTGATTAGTGGCGTGGTCACAAACAAGTCGTATCATGCGGTGGATTAACTTGTTTGCTATCATGCTTGACGGGTGCTGCTTTCGGCCTATGCATTCTTGTTTTCAATGTAAATTCGTGACTGTGTTGTGGGTTCGTAACTAAACATTGAGTGCTTTTAGCTTTTCATGATTAGATTGTATCATGCGGTGGATTGATCTAATCTGATTAGTGGTGCGGTTTCAAACAAGTCGTATCATGCGGTGGATTAACTTGTTTGCTATCATGCTTGACGGGTGCTGCTTTCGGCCTATGCATTCTTGTTTTCAATGTAAATTCGTGACTGTGTTGTGGGTTCGTAACTAAACATTGAGTGCTTTTAGCTTTTCATGATTAGATTGTATCATGCGGTGGATTGATCTAATCTGATTAGTGGCGTGGTCACAAACAAGTCGTATCATGCGGTGGATTAACTTGTTTGCTATCATGCTTGACGGGTGCTGCTTTCGGCCTATGCATTCTTGTTTTCAATGTAAATTCGTGACTGTGTTGTGGGTTCGTAACTAAACATTGAGTGCTTTTAGCTTTTCATGATTAGATTGTATCATGCGGTGGATTGATCTAATCTGATTAGTGGCGTGGTCACAAACAAGTCGTATCATGCGGTGGATTAACTTGTTTGCTATCATGCTTGACGGGTGCTGCTTTCGGCCTATGCATTCTTGTTTTCAATGTAAATTCGTGACTGTGTTGTGGGTTCGTAACTAAACATTGAGTGCTTTTAGCTTTTCATGATTAGATTGTATCATGCGGTGGATTGATCTAATCTGATTAGTGGCGTGGTCACAAACAAGTCGTATCATGCGGTGGATTAACTTGTTTGCTATCATGCTTGACGGGTGCTGCTTTCGGCCTATGCATTCTTGTTTTCAATGTAAATTCGTGACTGTGTTGTGGGTTCGTAACTAAACATTGAGTGCTTTTAGCTTTTCATGATTAGATTGTATCATGCGGTGGATTGATCTAATCTGATTAGTGGCGTGGTCACAAACAAGTCGTATCATGCGGTGGATTAACTTGTTTGCTATCATGCTTGACGGGTGCTGCTTTCGGCCTATGCATTCTTGTTTTCAATGTAAATTCGTGACTGTGTTGTGGGTTCGTAACTAAACATTGAGTGCTTTTAGCTTTTCATGATTAGATTGTATCATGCGGTGGATTGATCTAATCTGATTAGTGGCGTGGTCACAAACAAGTCGTATCATGCGATGGATTAATTTGTTTGTTATCATGCTTGACGGGTGCTGCTTTCGGCCTATGCATTCTTGTTTTCAATGTAAATTCGTGACTGTGTTGTGGGTTCGTAACTAAACATTGAGTGCTTTTAGCTTTTCATGATTAGATTGTATCATGCGGTGGATTGATCTAATCTGATTAGTGGCGTGGTCACAAACAAGTCGTATCATGCGATGGATTAATTTGTTTGTTATCATGCTTGACGGGTGCTGCTTTCGGCCTATGCATTCTTGTTTTAATGTAAATTCGTGACTGTGTTGTGGGTTCGTAACTAAACATTGAGTGCTTTTAGCTTTTCATGATTAGATTGTATCATGCGGTGGATTAATCTAATCTGATTAGTGGCGTGGTCACAAACAAGTCGTATCATGCGGTGGATTAACTTGTTTGCTATCATGCTTGACAACGTTCTGTCTTGGCTATGACAACAATGGGGACCTGACGACTGATCATACTCGTCAAATTAGAAGATTTGCATGTGATTCGTCTCAGGGCCTTGGAGAATATTGAGGAGAATAAAATGCGAGTTGCTAAGTATTACAATAAGAAGGTGAAGGTTAAGCAATTTACAGAAGGTGATTTGGTCTGGAAAGCGATATTGCCGATTGGAACCAAATATGCAACATTCGGCAAGTGGTCTCCAAATTGGGAAGGTCCTTTCAGAGTGGTTAGATGCGTGCCTGGAAATGCATATATTTTGAAGACATTATTGGGAGAAGAATTTGCTTCTGCTATAAATGGAAGATATTTGAAAAGGTATTATCCCAGTGTTGATGGAAATATATATTGATGATGTAGTGATCAAGTCACTGGATCATGAGTCTCATTTGGCCGACATAAGGAAAACTCTAGAATGCACCAGGAAGCATGGGCTTAAGATGAACCCGAACAAGTGTGCTTCTGGAGTTTCGGCTGGAGAGTTTCTGGGATTTTTGATACATGAAGGAGGAATAGGAGTTGGGTTACAATGACTCAAAGGTGGATCAAACAGATGAAAGGAACATATGATTTTGATGTGACTAAGGCAGACAAATTGTTTGAGTTCCTGGTGAAAGAAGGCCGAATCAAATTGCCAGAGGGGCATTCTATGCTTCGGCCCGATGGAGTGAAAGATAAGAGGTACTGTGGGTTTCATGATAGAAATTCTCATTCCATTAATGAATGCAGAGTCTTTAGGATGAAGATTCAGAAAGCTATCCAGGAAGGACATTTGAAATTCGACAACAAAATGAAACTGGACAGTAACCCTTTCCCTCAGAATATGATCGGGTTCTCAGTTAATATGGTAAATGCTGTTCCATCTGGAGAAAAGGGAAGATTGAAAGTTTTAACCTCAAAGAAGGCAAAGCAGGATGGTTCAGTTGATCCTACTCGGCAGATCACGAAAAGCCCGGGCCACGTTTGAAGCCAGCTTTGTTCGGCTTGCTGTGTGCTTGGCGTGAGGCTGTCTCTTATACACATCTAGATGTGTATAAGAGACAGATCATATTCTGAGGGAAAGGGTTACTGTCCAGTTTCATCTTGTTGTCGAATTTCAGATGTCCTTCCTGGATAGCTTTCTGAATCTTCATCCTAAAGACTCTGCATTCATTAATGGAATGAGAATTTCTATCATGAAACCCACAGTACCTCTTATCTTTCACTCCATCGGGCCGAAGCATAGAATGCCCCTCTGGCAATTTGATTCGGCCTTCTTTCACCAGGAACTCAAACAATTTGTCTGCCTTAGTCACATCAAAATCATATGTTCCCTTCATCTGCTTGATCCACCTTTGAGCCATTGTAACTGGTTCTTTGCCCCATACTATCTCTGCCGCAGCCACTTCCTCGTCATCTTCGTATTCATCTTCTTGATCTGCCCTTTCGAGGAACTGGTTATAGATATCAGCTATATCATTGTGTTTAGCAAATCTAGCGTCTTTCTTAAAGCCATATGCTTGATTGCTCATCAATGCCAATCTCTGAGACAGCTGGCCAAGATCATCAAATTCCATCCCGAATAACTTCTCCCGAATGGCAGGCAACATACCAGCAACAGCCATTCCGGCCAACTGATCATCAGGTATGTTCAGAGAAAAGCACATACTCTTAGTTTCCCTAAACCTCCTGAGGAACTCTGTAGGTGTTTCATTATTCCTCTGCCTTAAGCTGGTCAAGTCAACCAACTTTTTCTCGGTACTGCCAATGTAGTAATGAGCATGGAATTTCTGTTCCAGGTCTTTCCAAGTACAGATCGACTGAGCAGGCAAAGAAGCAAACCACGTAAAAGCTGAACCCGTCAGTGACAAAGGAAAGTATCTAATTCTGAAAGCCTCATCTGCCGAAGCCTCTCCAAGCTGCATCAGATATCGAGCTATATGTTCCACAGTACTTGTATCATCTTGTCCTGAAAACTTAGTAAACTCTGTAGGCACCTTGACTCTATTCGGCAATGATACCCTTTGGTACCATTCAGGGAAAGGAGACGAATACATGTACCCCTGACTTTTAGGCTTCAGACCGAATTGATTTTGCAATACATCGGTCATTTTTTGCACCATGAGGTCAATACTGGTGTCTTGATTCCCTGGTCTCCCAGCAAGCATACCTGCAGTACCAACATATCCAGGATTCGGGAGAGCGTCGATAGCATTGTAATCCATAAACTCCGAATATCCGTTTCCATACAAATCCCTCTGCAGTCTGTTGTTCAAGGGAGATATCTTGTAAGCAGAAGCAGGCGGATTCCCTGTGGTGCCGAATGCCATATCACCGTATGTGCGAGTTTTCGGCAGTGCAAGCTGAGGATCTTGCCGAATCGGTTGTCCATTTATATCTTTAACACCAGAACCTCCAGTTTCATCAGCATTTCCTTTACCATGTGGTTTCTGAACTGGTGCTTGAACATTGAAGTATGTCGGGCCACCCAATTGCCCATGTGTCTGCTCAAAGGGTTTATCCACATGCTGACCAAAAATGCTTATCATTGTATGCCGAAAACTGTTTAAGAACGCAGCATTGTGATTGGTCATTGTCTCTCCCAAAGCTTTGTATAACAAGCCCGAGAATCTCTCCCTCTCTTCTTCTTCAGTAAGATCAGATTGCCCAGGAAGGAGAACTCTTGGCAGATCAGACTTGAGAAAAGGTGCACCACTCCTGTTCTTGGCGAAAGACAGTAAACATTTGTTAATGAATTGACTAGCAGCAGCCTTTACCATCTGTTGATGCTCTTCAGACAATTCTTCCAAAGTGACATCCATGATGTCGCTCAACTCAGGCATCTTGAAAACTTGTGTGTGTCCCACCGGGCGTGCCAAAAAGTGTGTTGACGTAAAATCCGCACCTCACGCCAAGCACACAGCAAGCCGAACAAAGCTGGCTTCAAACGTGGCCCGGGCTTTCGAATCCGGAAGCGTGCCAGTCAGTTTGCCTGAAAACTAACAAAGGGATAAAAACGTTTAGATTAAAACCTGGAACGTGCCGGGTGAGACCAGACAGTTCCATATTTGCGGCGTTGAAGCCAATCTCGAAAGACATATAGCTACAGGGAAGCTATTCTGTCGGCAGTTAAAACATCATTCGGCAATCGGCAAGGCACGCAAGGAGCGCACTGCCGAATGCGTGACGTAAGCATGACGAAAGATCGGCTTTCAACCGAATGAACACGTACTCATAGCCGATTAACGAGAAACAGAGCATGATAGATAAATAAAAGGGTGAAACATGATCATAAATTCGCAGTAAACAAAGAATGCATAGGCCGAAAGCAGCACCCGTCAAGCATGATAGCAAACAAGTTAATCCACCGCATGATACGACTTGTTTGTGACCACGCCACTAATCAGATTAGATCAATCCACCGCATGATACAATCTAATCATGAAAAGCTAAAAGCACTCAATGTTTAGTTACGAACCCACAACACAGTCACGAATTTACATTGAAAACAAGAATGCATAGGCCGAAAGCAGCACCCGTCAAGCATGATAGCAAACAAGTTAATCCACCGCATGATACGACTTGTTTGTAACCACGCCACTAATCAGATTAGATTAATCCACCGCATGATACAATCTAATCATGAAAAGCTAAAAGCACTCAATGTTTAGTTACGAACCCACAACACAGTCACGAATTTACATTGAAAACAAGAATGCATAGGCCGAAAGCAGCACCCGTCAGGCGCCCGCGGGAATGGCGGCGGCGGCCCCCCGCCCCCCTCCGCTGCCAGCTCTTCACTGCGCCAACGGCCCTCCTCATCTCCACCCCCTTGCCCCGGGCGCATTGGTGAGTTCTCAGGCGTGGCCCCTCACCCCCCGGTGAGCTCTCCAGCGTGGTCCCGTCCTGGCCGCCGCCGCTTCGTGTTGCCGGTGTGTGGCCGGGGTTGGTGGAGGGACCCAGATCTGGGATGGTGGGGTCTCCCTGGTGCCGCATGTGGAAGAATCTGTTGTATCCTGATGATGGCGGTGTTGACGGCATCGACGGGAGCGCGTTCCCAGTCCTGATGGTGGTTTCTCCGGCGCCGTATCGTCATGTTGGTCGCGCGTCCTCAACTGTAGGTCGCTTTCTTGGTCGCTTGTGCCCTGGCGTTTCACTGTCGTCTCTGGAGCTGTATCGTCATCGTTTCACAGATTGATAGGGTACAAAATCGAAATAATGTTACGAACCAGTAAAAAAGAAGAAACATTGACCCGCTGGCAAATTAAGATATAGGTTGTCTATGTCTTTTCATCAGTTAAGTTTTTTAATTCACAAGAAAAAATACCTTAAATAAAAACTTGTTTTTGAAATTAATGTAAAATCTATATTTTTAGAAAACCATTTGACCGGCGAGGCATTTAGTTATTTTGTACAATAAATATTGATTACTCCATCCGTTCTAAAACTAAAATGTAGGTCATTTGACTTTTTGACTCTAAGTTTGACCGTTCGTCTTATTTAAATTTTTATACAAATTATTATATTTTTTGTGGAGGCTTGCTTTATTTGACTATATATTTTTTTAAAAAATTGAATAAGACGAGCGGTCAAACTTGTTGTAAAAAAATCAAACGATATATATTTGGAACAAAGGTAGTAGATCTTTAGAGAAATATCTATTGATTGGTTGAATGTATAAAGTCTTTCTTTTGTTTATTTGTGCTCAAATGTCCATCTGATATATACTCCCATATTGTCTTAAGCCTCCTGCTTCTCGGTGCTCGTCTTTTCTTTTTTTTTCTTTTTTATGCTATTGCTCCCAAGGAGATTTATCTGTCATGCCATCATCATAGAAGATACATCCTTGATGTCTGACGGTGTGCGTCGTTCATTCTTTCGAAATACTAAGGCCAGTCTCAGTGGGGTTTTATAGTAGTTTTATGGCATTAAATATGCTGATGTGGCAGATGAAAGAATGTGAAGAGTTTCATGGGATATGAGAGGAGTTTCATCACCATGAAACTCATCTGGCATAGTTATCTAGTTTTTGGTCTAGGTAACCGTGTGATGAAATCCCCATTAAGACTGGCCTAACTATCCCTAGAATTCAGCTCGATTTGTAGGGGTGGCTCACCCTATGAGCCCACACCAAATCAATGGGAGGCAGAGATCGAGGTGTCGAATTGATTTTTTTTACATGAATCCCATGCACACCCACATCTCCCTAGATCTCTGCCGCATCTTCTCTAATCCTCTTATGTTCTCTCGTCTTATCCCATTTTTCTCCTTGGTGCATGTGTGTGAGTGGCGGGCCGGCTAGCAGAGGAGTCGGCATGGTGCCAAGCCACTATGGCCGGCATGACCATGGTTAAGTCACGACCCCACGTGCGAGCAGCATAGCCATGGCTAAAGAGAGCGGCGCAGATGACACGCCGGGGGCATAGGCAACACTGCGGCTCATCAGGCAATGCGGCCACAACCGAGGAACAGGCAGCCGGATGGGCGCGGGTGGCATGGCATTGCCATGGCGGCTTAGCGAGGCACGGAAGTGAGACCACGACTCGATGGATGGCACATGCTTAGCCCCGGCAACCTTGCAGAACATCGTTGGTGGCTGCACGGGCCGGTGTTGGATGGGCCGTGCAGAGCATCGTTGGTGGTTGCATGGGCTGGTGTTGGATGGAGCCTTGCCGACGGCAGCTGGCATGCCCTGCCACCACGGGCAGTGGATTTGGCGTTGGAAGCTAGTGCATGTAATGAGTTAGATTTAACCTCTCTCCTCGTTGTTGGTTTGTTGCGATTTTGTATGCTGCATAAACTTATTGTTGTTTTGACCTCTTGTTAAGTTGGCCAATAAAATTAGTTAAATGTGGCACCATTTGTCTCCTATAGTTTCTTATAGAAAGAAAAACAAAATCAAATATTAATTTTGTTGGTATATACCTAATTGTTATTTTTTAGAAGAATGTGGATGATATGAGAAATAAGCTGTCTCTTATACACATCTATATATTATTTTTCTTTTCTATAGTTTATTATATGTATATTTTTTCTTGTGAAATAACATAATATCTTTAATCGTATTCGATATAAGTTCATTGGATTAGTCTAGGTCATTGGATCTCCATAAAATCCAACGGTTTATATTCTTTTGTTTTTTATATGATATATACTCTTTGGATTAATCTAGACCATTAGATCTTCATAAAATCTGATGGTGCATATTCTTCTCTTTTCTACATAAACTTGAGAATTTATTTGCCCTCTCGGTGGTGGCTCTTTTTAATACTATTGTATTAATATAACTAGCATATTCCCGCGCGTCGCGTGCGTGCTATCTTTATTATGGAGGATATTTTAGACTATAGTCTCGTGCACGCACGCGACGCGCGGGAATATGCTAGTTATATTAATACAATAGTATTAAAAAGAGCCACCACCGAGAGGGCAAATAAATTCTCAAGTTTATGTAGAAAAGAGAAGAATATGCACCATCAGATTTTATGAAGATCTAATGGTCTAGATTAATCCAAAGAGTATATATCATATAAAAAACAAAAGAATATAAACCGTTGGATTTTATGGAGATCCAATGACCTAGACTAATCCAATGAACTTATATCGAATACGATACAAGATATTATGTTATTTCACAAGAAAAAATATACATATAATAAACTATAGAAAAGAAAAATAATATATGAGTAATAAAATATACAAACTTATTTCTCATATCATCCACATTCTTCTAAAAAATAACAATTAGGTATATACCAACAAAATTAATATTTGATTTTGTTTTTCTTTCTATAAGAAACTATAGGAGACAAATGGTGCCACATTTAACTAATTTTATTGGCCAACTTAACAAGAGGTCAAAACAACAATAAGTTTATGCAGCATACAAAATCGCAACAAACCAACAACGAGGAGAGAGGTTAGATCTAATTGATTACATGCACTAGGTTCCAACACCAAATCCACTGTTCGTAGTGGCAGGGCATGCTTGCTGCCGTCGTCTCCATCCAACACCAGCCCGTGCGGCCATCAACGATGCTCTACACGGTCCATCCAACACTGGCCTGTGCGGACACCAACGATGCTCTACATGGTTGCCGTGGCTCCGCATGTGCCATCCATCGAGTCGTGGTCACACTTCCATGCCTCGCTGAGCTGTCGTGGCAATGCCATGCCACCCGCGCCAATCCAGACCCATGTGCCTCGGTTGTGGCTGCATTGCCCAATGAGCCGCAGTGTTGCCTATGCCCCCGGCGTGTCATCTGCGCCGCTTCCTCTGGCCATGGCTATGCCGCTCGCACATGACCCAACCATGGTCGCATCGGCCACAGTGGTTGAGCACCATGCCGACTGCACTACTAGCCGGCCCGCCTCTCGCACACATGAACCAAGGAGAATGGGTAAGACGACAGAAAATAAGAGGAGTAGAGAATATGGGACAGAGATTTAGGAAAATATGGGTGTGCATGAGATTCATGTAAAAAAATCAATTTGACACATCGAACTCTGCCTCCCCTTTGATTTGGTGTGGGCTCATATGATGAGCCACCCCTACAAATCGAGCTGAATTTTAGGGATAGTTAGTGTTTCGAAAGAATGAACGACTCATGACGTCAGGCATCAAGGATGTATCTTCTATGATAATGGCATGACGGACAAATCTCCTTGGGAGCAAAAGCATAAAAAAGAAAAGATGAGCACAGAGAGGTGAGAGCCTTAAGATAATATGAGAGAATGCATATATGAGGCTATATCATATGGAGATTGGAGCACAAATAAACAAAATAAAGATTTTATACATTCAACCAATCAATAGATATTTCTCTAAAGATCTAAGCAATATTTATTATGCACAATAAGTAAATGCTTATCTTGCCGGCCAAATAATTTTCTACAAATATAGATTTTACATTAATTTTAAAAATAAGTTTTTATTTAAGTTATTTTTTCTTATGAATTCAAAAACATAACTGATGAAAATACATAGACAACCTATATCTTAATTTGCCAGCGGGTCAATGTTTACATTAGCACGTATTTCGTATTCTGAATCTAACTGGCACCTCCGATCACACATTAAGAGTTTCCATCCTATAGAACTTGCAACTTCGTCTGGCCGTGACGATGTCGGAGGTGAAGCCTTTCCGAAATTCGAACACCCAACATTAATTCAAAATTGTTTGGGTTTCAAAGGAAAATATGGTGGTAGAATAAAAAAAAATATGTACGTTTTCTAAAGAAAACACATTCAAAAAACACAAATTGCACCGTAGCAACGCACGTGCACTAGACTATAGTCTAAAATATCCTCCATAATAAAGATAGCACGCACGCGACGCGCGGGAATATGCTAGTTATATTAATACAATAGTATTAAAAAGAGCCACCACCGAGAGGGCAAATAAATTCTCAAGTTTATGTAGAAAAGAGAAGAATATGCACCATCAGATTTTATGAAGATCTAATGGTCTAGATTAATCCAAAGAGTATATATCATATAAAAAACAAAAGAATATAAACCGTTGGATTTTATGGAGATCCAATGACCTAGACTAATCCAATGAACTTATATCGAATACGAAGTCTAGGTCATTGGATCTCCATAAAATCCAACGGTTTATATTCTTTTGTTTTTTATATGATATATACTCTTTGGATTAATCTAGACCATTAGATCTTCATAAAATCTGATGGTGCATATTCTTCTCTTTTCTACATAAACTTGAGAATTTATTTGCCCTCTCGGTGGTGGCTCTTTTTAATACTATTGTATTAATATAACTAGCATATTCCCGCGCGTCGCGTGCGTGCTATCTTTATTATGGAGGATATTTTAGACTATAGTCTAGTGCACGTGCGTTGCTACGGTGCAATTTGTGTTTTTTGAATGTGTTTTCTTTAGAAAACGTACATATTTTTTTTTATTCTACCACCATATTTTCCTTTGAAACCCAAACAATTTTGAATTAATGTTGGGTGTTCGAATTTCGGAAAGGCTTCACCTCCGACATCGTCACGGCCAGACGAAGTTGCAAGTTCTATAGGATGGAAACTCTTAATGTGTGATCGGAGGTGCCAGTTAGATTCAGAATACGAAATACGTGCTAATGTGGCCTTCGAGTGAAAAGTCTCATGAGGCACAGTGAGGCGGGACTCAGCGAAGGTAAAGCCATGAAGGGAACAAGGGCAAAAGTGCTCCCAGATCACTGAGCCGGGAACAGAATAAGTAGCGAAGGTCAGGGGAGATTTGTCGACATGCTATCTTTCTCTCCAGCACCTTCGATGGTAGCTTCTTGAAGCCGAGCCATGCAAGGCGGATATCATACGCGTGGTCAAGCACAGGTTCAAGATTAGAGGATAAAGACTTGAAATCCGGGTGTTGAGGCAAGCATTGTGTGAGTCGGTCGTAGTGAGCGAGTTGTATACGTCATGTAATCAAAATACCCTGTGTACCCTTAGGTCCACAATTAAATGTATTAGAGGAAGAGTGGGCCCAAGAAAAAGGGCAATAATGTATTTTGATATGTAAAAGGCCCCCTATAAAAGGAGGCCCTGATGCCCCTTTTGAGGGGGGTGCCTTTTGGAATTCTGAGATCAGCAATAAGAGTGTACACCGAGTTAGTTCATTTTCGTTTTACTAAAGCACCCACATCCCTACATTTTTTATATTTTACCAAGAGGGTTCATTGAGATAAAAATGGTTACAATCATATTTTGTCATATAAGGCCACTAATCCTTAATTCTAATCTTTGATCCGGCCTCGATTAGTGAACACACAAGCTCAGTGAATACTACTGCCAGTCTGCCAGTTTGCTCATGCGCCACAAGTAAAAATCTTACATGCTGAGGCTTAGCATACAATGCACAAGACACAGATCCAAGAATGAGCTGAGTGTGCATATGTGAAGGGTCGATACGGCGACCAGAGAGGGGGGAGTGAATGGGAGCCAATAAAAGTTTCTCTCAAGAGAGCAATCCGGCCTATGTCCCAAAATCACTTCCAACGTGTCCAACTCGCTTCCTTGCCAAGTCCACAAAGCCACTGAAGTGCTTTTGGACCTAGGAACAAGTGTTGAACAACTTCACTAGCATAATACAGCGGAAACCAAACCTTGCAGCGACCAGAAGCCAAACCAATCAGACCGGTTTTGAAAGAGGTTAGACCGGTTTGGTCCTGAGACTCAAACAAGAGTTAAAACCTCAACCAACTTGCTCAAAACACTCCCTAGAACAACTCTAGGACAACACCGGACCAAAACACGGCTAAAGACAACAAACTCAATTTTTCGCCCTTTCAAATGCCAAACCGATCAGACCGGTTTTCAAAGAGGTATGACCGGTTTGCCCAGGCAGAACAACCCGCAAAGAACTCAATCTTATCCTCAGTTGATCTCCCAATTGGCTGCACGGATTTAAGCAAACTTTGAGGAAATGTGGAATACATCATGAACTAGTCCTGGCTCCGAATCACGCCCAAAGTCGCACCGAATCAAAAGTAATTGCGGATCTACGGACCAAACAACTCTTTCTCGGGTTGAAACGAAATTCACCAAATCGAAGGATCACTAGAGAAGGATCACTAAAGACCCATGAGTGAATCCCCAACAAAACCCCGCAAAGAAACGGCCTCATAATCGAAGAACACAAATTCGCCCCAAAAAACCTTCAAAAATCACATAAAAGAGAAATTTTAGATCTTGTAAGCGAGACAAACTTGAGCACGAAATTTATCTTTGGATTACCATATGTGGTTCGGTTACAAGCCACTCCTAGCAACAAACAAAGCTAAGATGGCAAAAAGATCACTCAAAGATCCAAATCTCTCCTCTCTACTTCTCACCAAGAGCACCCAAAAAGAAAGAGCACTCCCACCCAACTAAGCCCAAGAGATGGCTGCCCAACCAGCCACTCCTCATATATATAGAGCCCTCAGGACAAATGACCGAAGTGCCCCTACACTAGGAGTTATAACTCAAGCCCACGTAGGGGTGTTTTGGTCAATACATGAAGACCGGTATGCATCGGGCCTTGCTTACCTCCGATGCAAGCTCCTCGATCACGCCGCATGCCCCTGCTTCGAAGCTTCCAGTCGCGCCCCGACCCAAACCGATCAGACCGGTTCTCCAAACCGGTTAGACCGGTTTCGCTGTCTTTGCCGAACTGGACCTTTGGAACCCCAATAGTTTTTCTAGTGAAACCATTGGAAAAACCCCGCGAACGTCGCACGACCTCCAGGCCAAGCATCGGACACGCCAAGCCTTTCACCTACCGGTCTACTCGGTCTTGCCCGTTTCAATGACTTGGTCACCACGATCGTTCCGGCCTTTGGTTTTGTGGTCAAACCAATAAATCCCGCGTACTTGGTCCAGCCTCCACGCCAATCTTCGAGCACGCCGAGCTTTTTCATCTCCGGCTCCCGGACGGTCTACTTCAGTCTTTTGCCCCGTTTCTTGACTCGTCCGCGTCCAAGGTACCGGCTCGATCGCCTTCACGTTGCCCTACTTGTTCTTGCACCATGTGAACCGCACTTGATCCCACTGGCCACCGGGTCCCTCGAACCAAGCCTACTTGTCTCTCCGCTACTGGGAGGCCGCTCCGGCTAAGACCTTTCACACTTGTTCTTCACCTGCACCAATGCAAACCAAGCCGCATCCAACACCTGCAATACTTGAGCCAAGGCAAACCTCAGATTACAGCACGTTGTCAATCACTCATCATAAGGAAAGCGACCATCCACTCGGTCCTCGGACTCGCATGGTCCTCAATATGGACAGCACATAACGATGTTCATGACACTATCAAAACAGGGAGAAGCGCTACTTGAATTAAGAATAGATAAACATATTGGGGAGAAGGAATCGGTATGAAGATGAAATCCTTCTAGATTGATTTGTTTCTTCTTTTTTTGCGGGTAGATTGATTCGTTTTTTTTTCATATATTCTGATACAAAATACGGTCATCAGATTGACGTTGTCGATCCGGATCAGGTCCTAACGGACGGCCGAGCCCCTTGAGGTTGAGGACGGGACCGACCCGGTGCAAAAATTTAAAAGGGTGACGATGGTGACGTACAAAAATCATTGTTAGAACGTGCGAAGGATCTAATCCTTGCTTTATAATTAGGGATAGGGAATAGATAGATAGATATATTTGGTTGGTGGGTATGTAGAGTGGGTAAGAAATTCTATAGTTAGAAATGTAATGCCAAAACGACAAAAACTCTCTAGAAACATCTTTTTTTTGTTTGCAAAAACTTTCCATGTCTTTTCTTTTAATAGATTTGACATATGGGTCCTTCGTGAGGTGTGGGTAGAATTTTTATGGGTGAGAAATGTTTTCAAAAGAACTGGATCCTTATAGCGTAGATAGACTACGAAGAACGCACGTGCAACACACACATTTAATAGAAAATAAGATTGCATGGCAGGTGGGGGTCGCTAGCAGGGTTAGTGTTTCATTGATCGGTGGGTCTGTTGGTTGTCAAAGATTTTGGATATTTATAGAATAGAAAAAATTATAATATATCAGAGGACTGTGGGTTGATTTTTATAAATATTAGAGGGGTTTCATAAAATTACAACATATCAAAGGACCATGGGTTGATTAGGGAGTTTTCGTAAAATTATGATGGTTTGATTACAATGTATCAGAGCACCGCGGGTTGACTTTTTTATAAATATTAAATTTTCGTAAAATTACAACGTATTAAGATACCGTGGGTTGATTTTAATAAATATTAGGTGGTTTTTAGAAAATTGCGATGGTTTGATGAACAAAACGAAAGTTTTAGATCTTTATTTTTTATTTTATAGTATATAAATAGATCACTCGAGTCTAGTATTTCACAAAAAAGAAAAAGATCACTCGAGTCTAGTATTTCATTCTTTTTCTTCTTTCTTGGAGTTGGTGATAGAGGTTAACGGTGGGTGAGGCACTGCTTTCGCCGTATTGAGTTGCCTACGGAGTATGCAATATTGTCATTTGTAAAAGTCCAGACCTTGTGATGTACTGATGTAAAGTGGATGATG
Source organism: Echinochloa crus-galli (assembly GCA_900205405.1). Lineage (NCBI taxonomy): Eukaryota > Viridiplantae > Streptophyta > Magnoliopsida > Poales > Poaceae > Echinochloa > Echinochloa crus-galli. The sequence continues at coordinate 3,836,696 of OAMR01000002.1, read as the reverse complement.
CCGAAAGCACGTCATTTTCTACAGAGCTATTCCAGGTCAATGCGGATGTGATATATCCTGATGCAGAAAGGACTACATTTTCTGCAGACAATGGAATTCCATGACGCCTAGAAAGCTATGACAATGCAAGCTCCGTCGGTCCTTACTTGCCGGTCTTTGTTTCTTTCAAAATAGAAAGTTTTATTAATTTTTTTAAAAAGTTACATCTAGATGATATGAAAGTTTGGAATTCTCGACCAGCACACGACTTTATACATGCGTGTGGGTAATAAAAAACCTTGGCCGTTTGTCCAAAGCATTGAGAGTCCGCTGTAACCAAATCTATACAAACTATGTTTTTGATACCCACTATCTGATTTCTCTCACCCCACAGCTTGCCACGTCATCCTTGCGACATCAATCCCCCACCCCCACCCATGGACGCCGCCCCCTCGCCTCCACGCCGCCCACCGCGCCCGCCCCCGGCCTCCCGCCTGCCGACTACCACTCACCCCACCACGCGCTCCACCCACCGACGCCCCCTCGCCTGCCCCTGTGCGGTCAGCGAGCTCTGGCAAGCGCCTAGCTGGGGCTGGAGCCAATCGCTGGATTTCGCCGGAGATGCCAAACCAGAGCTTGAGCTCGGCACGTATTCCACTTGCCGACCTCGCTCCCCGTGTGGCTCGCCATGTCGAGGCAGTAGGTGCCGACGCCGTTGATGGAGACGACGCAGATGTGGGAGCCACCGCCAACCACCGCGTAGGAGCAGATCTCCGGAGGGTTGCTGACGTGCCCGCGTGCGGCCATGGCGTGGGCGCGCTGTGCCGGCTCCATCCTGGCCGAGCCTCGGAAGAGCTCCGCCGTGCCACAGCACAGATAGTCAGGTGGGGATGAGGATGGATGATTGAGGAGCTCCGGCAGCCGAAAAAGATAAGATCTCCTATAGGACTTTGCAGAAATATCCCTGAGGAAATATATAATTAGTCAGCCGCTTTCGTCAGCCCATAGGTGTCAACGGCCGAAAATTATTTGGGCTCGGAAGCCCGGCTGCAGTCGAGCCCAAAATAAATTGAAAGTCCAATAACTGGGCCACAACGCCCAACCTAAAGTCAGCCTGCCTCCTCTCTACTATCAAATTTTACCTCTGCTCTTTGATTACCATGCTACGTGGATTAATTTAATCTTATTTATTTACCCATTGATCGATCGATCGACAAGACCGCGACCCCTCCCCCCTCTCTCCGTCCAGCAAAACAAATCAATCCACAAATCAATCCACGTGGTAAATAAAAAATGTGGTAAATAAATAAGATCATGTTCCTGTTCCAGGGATCGATCGATCAGCGGCAAAAGGTTGAATAAATAAGATCAGCGGCAAAAAATGTGGTAAATAAATAAGATTCAAGTGGTTATCTTTACGTCAAAAAATTAAAAACTTCACAAATGCATCAAATAGTCATATAAATTTATGTAAAATATCCCGCAGCAACGCGCGGGGAATTCACCTAGTTATATACATATATAGGGCTTTTACATAATAGCGCATCTCTCTTGGATTCTCAAATGCCCTGTTTGGCAAACCTCCCAAGCTGAATCCAGGAGGAGTTCTGCCAAATAGTTTTTCAGAGAGAAGTGATTCTTTGCTGATTATATGAAGTGATTCTCTAAAATGAACTAAGGTGTTGAGAGCTAAAATTCTAATTCTGCGAAGTGATTTTTCCATCCTGATTTTGAGAGTTTATGATAGAGAATCAAAGAGAATCACTTTTAGCCACAGAATCACTTCTATCAGAGAATCAACTCCCATATATAGAGAATCAGAATCAGGTGGAGCTCTATCAAATAACTGATGGGATGAAGTTGATCCTCGATCGAGTCAAGCACGAACAGATCATATCAAGGGCTACGATCGATGAAGACTTGGACTTCTCCTTCGTGGACAGTTGGACGATGACGACGTCAGCGTCGCGTTCTCCTCGGTGAGGCATCGTCTTGCTTGGCCCTCTCGCTCTGCCCCCTTTGCTCCGGGTTGGTAGAAAATCGATGACGTGCGGGTCTTCTAAGTGTACTCTTTTCTGCAGGTGTCGGTTTGTCTTAAAGGTTTTAGGCATCTTTGATCGTGTCGTTTGTATTTGATGTTGGTGCTTCAGGGGTTAGTAAGCTGTTGTTTCCTCTAGTCTTGTTAGTATTCGCTGTTGGTCGTTGTAGTTGTTGTTCCTTTGTAACTCCGCGCCTTAGAGATTCTTCTAAGGGTGCTTATTAGCTGTAATGCTCCTTTTTTAATGAAATACGTGTTATTCACGTTCTAAAAAAAATCAAGGGTTACAATGGACCACAGTGATTCACTACAATATCTTTTAAGGGACTTGCTGTTTTTGATCTCTACTCCTAATAATCCTGTGCTCAAGAAACCGCGTGGTGCGACTCCGTGGGTCTGCCTCTAATTTCCGTCTGCCTGCGATCCAGCGGTAGGCCAAACATCGAACGCTCCTCGATGCCCACCACCCTCCCCCGAAAAATCCCTCTACTTCT